>QFEZ01000745.1:941-13489 GCA_003316425.1 Russula lepida | reverse complement strand
GAGCCAAAAGCAACGGATCTACCGGCTCGGCGCTCGGCTGGCTCGGGCCAGCAAGCCGTCGCAACACTAACTGCGACTTGCTGCCCCCCTTGCATGCCATTGTCCTGTGTGAGGGGTTGTTCACTTGTGGCACATCCACGGGGACGAGCCTTTCAAAGGAGTAGTGTACTTGGCTTTTTGTCAACTGTAGTTCGCTTTTCATTCTTTGTCTAGTCAGAATACAGTAATAGAATGTTTGAAAACTCCACATACTATTTCAATTGCCCAGAAACCAAGCTGATGGTACATCAGTTCATAGCAGACACCATTCGATGGCCAGCAATAAATGTCTTTGTCCTTGGAGTGAATAGAGCATCACCAGCAATCCTGCAACAGCATGATCCCATCTTGCCATGACTCCTGCACACGAATGAATTCAGGATTTGGTACCAAGCAGTCTTCCAAGCTCATAAGAGGGGTTGATCCCTTCTATGGATTGTTCAGCATTGACGAACCAAAAGAGATGGTTTGAACATACCTTCTTCCCCCCACTTTGACCGCTCCTAGCTATACTAGAATTATCCCAGTCAGCTCCATCTTCAAAGGAAACAGTAACAGGCTTGAGTGTGCAAGTCGACATTTTACCATTCGCAAGCTTCATGGGGACATGGAGATCCCTCATGTGGTCCATGAACATCGCAAATTCCTCTTGAGATCCAATCGATATAGGAGTTTGCTTGCCAGAATCAAGGTGATAACAGAGCTGAAGAAACTTGAGATTACATCGCAATTTCTCCGAAATGAGCTCACGAAGTTCCTCCAGCGTGAGTGAAGAAGGGACCTTGAATGGGGTGTTGCTTCCATCTCGAGATTTCACCGTCAATGAGATAACAAAGGCTAGAGGAAGTTAGACATCAGTGAAAAGCAAATAGACTAAGAAAAAAGAAACATGTACATTGCACAAGAGGATCATAATCATTGATAGGCTTCGGAGGTCAGCCTTGGCTTGATCAATCAATCTTTTGTGTCGTATTTGAAGGTTTACGACCATGCCTTCTTCCCAGGGCAACTGGTTGTTTGGCTTCCAGCCAGAGATGCTTTCAAATGCAATGAAGGGATTTGGATTTGGATTTGGATTCACCATCCAAGACACCAAGGACATTGGATTCTGAGCTGACTGACAAGTCGTTGCCCAGTGGATCCTTATCCCCATTCTGATTGTACAACAAGTAGCTGGTGAAGGAGCTAGGGTGCTCATCTGATGTGTTGTCGATGCAGTACGATTCCTCCGTGATGGGTGGTAAGTCATGGTGAGCGACAGCTGAAGATGTACAAGTATTAGATGACATAGACAACTGTGCAACAAAGACATACCTTTTGTTTCATTCACAGGTCTTTTGCAATGGTCCTTTCTCTTCTCCCCCCCACTACTCATGGTATCCGCATTGCCTTGAGCCTGAGAATGCCCAGAGCGATTCTTGGATCGCTGGGATGCTCTTGTAGCTCACCCCGATGGAGCACATGTCCCTTTGCCAAGTCCAGCGTCGATACACCTTCTGCAATCGTTCATACCATTGGGATACTCACATCTGACCTTGCGAGCCTGGCAGCGACCGCAAGCTGGTCGCTTGGATGTATTGGGAGTGCAAGATGATGAAGCCGATCCAACTTGATTTGAAACAGGTGAGATTGTGTTCCTCGTGATAATTAGGATTGCTTACCTGTCTTTTTTCGCTCTGGAGTACCCACACCAGCCTTTTTTGATCTCCTCCTTTTACCAGACATTTGCGAAGATCGCAGTAAGTGAAGGAAAAGTGTAAGAGACGGCATTTTACATAGGTAGTTACATATCCCCCAATGCATCACGCCATCGGCCAAGCCTCAAAATCATATTTTTTTCCTTCTCATATTCTTGCCCTCAGTCCACAATAGAATTTTTCTCCTGAATTTTCCGATTAATTTGATGCATGTCCGAAGGCGATCTGTTGAGTATTCAGCAAGATATACATTTTTCTTTTTTTTTAATTTTTTTTTTTTGTTATTTATGCTCGCACCAACTTTCCTGAAAAGGACAATAATCTCCTGTCTTTCCTTTGCACTCTTAAGGTGGAGCATGCCCTTTCCTTTCTTTCTTCTCTCTAGACTGGCATGTCCCCAAGGAGTGTACTTGTCTTCTCATGCCATGGTGAGGTGGTATTGAACAAGTATTTACTGTAGATAGACCCCTGTCCCCGAAAAGTTACGATATGGGTAGTCAGTTATAAAGTGGTGTTTACGTACTTTTACTTCAGAAAATCCCTTCATAAAGTCAAAAAGTCAGAAGAGCCAGAAAATTATCCGACGTTTGCTGATGCTAGTGTTGATGTCAAGCGGAATCAGTGTACAGTACTTGATATGTATGGGTCCTGAGATGCAAATGCCGACGACAATACCGTCCACCACGTAAAGTAAGTTTAAGTAACCTTCACCACTTCGATGACCCAAACACGGGAACCAATCCTCAAGGAACATGGAGATCCCCCGATGACCGGATTAACTAGCATGAGGTTTCAGTGGGTGGAGGGTCACCGGTCACCACTGGCATCGATTGAGTGCCCTGAGTCGCACACTACCCAAACACCAGCCTGAGGGGTGTGCGCGACTGGATTTCCTCACAAGTCACAACCCAGGCCCGGGAACGGATCTCGGCCCAGCTATGGCATCATATGTAGGGTTGATATCACGTCACTTGCCACTTAGCAGTTAGCGCATTTGTCGATATTTAGTGGTTCAAGCTAACAGCACAAGATGATATTCAAAAAAGAGAAGTGCACACCTATTGCCTGACTTTTCAATTATCGAGCACAATTGAACATCAAGGTAGTAGTTATCAAGCTATATCAAATGCGAATACAATACCACAACCTTTTCCCCCTGGATAAATGGTTTGATAGTAACTAAATAGAATAACGATAAACCCTTGTACCCACCTGCAAGAATGGAATTCAGCTCATGTTGTTGTGGGCACCGGAATCAGCGCCATACTCGACAAGGACATGCATAAGTGCCTCATGCCCCCATTGTGATGCCAGATGAAGTGGAATTGATCCGTTCATGTTCTTGGCATTGGCGTCTGCGCCGTGCTCGAGAAGTTTGCGAGCGATTTCCGCATTTTCCTGTGGAAACCCCCAGCCCCAGTTTGCAGTTGTTGACACTAGATGTAACGGAGTCTCCCCATCATTGTTCTGAGCTGTCACATCCGCACCACGCTCGATAAGTACGTGAGCAACACCATTTTGTACATTTTTCGAGGCAAGATGTAATGGAGTCTGTCCGTCGTTGTTCTGGGCTGTCAGGTCTGCACCGTGCTCAATCAGCGTACAAGTGACGTCCACTTTCACTTCTTCCCAAGACGACGACACGTGATGTAATGCGGTCCACCCGCGATCGTCCTGGGTCGTCACATCCGCACCGCGTTCAATAAGCATGCAAGCGACATACACTTGTCCCTCTTGCAACGCGAGGTGTAATGGCGTCTTCTTGTTATCCAATTGGGCTGTCACATCCGCGCCACGCTCAATAAGTGTGTGAGCGAGGTGAACTTGTCCCATTTTCGACGCGACATGTAATGGAGTCCACCCGTAGTTGTCCCGGGTTGTCAAATCCGCACTGCGCTCAATAAGCATGCGAGCGACGTCAAGTTGTCCCTCTTGCAACGCGAGATGTAATGGAGTCTTCCCGTCATACGACCGGGCTTTCAGATCCGCGCCGTGCTCTATGAGTAGACGAGCGATGTCCACGTCTCCCGAGAACGATGTGAGATGTAATGGGTTCCTCCCGTCATTGTCCTGGGTTGTTACATCCGCGCCGCGCTCAATTAGCATGCGAGCGACGTCAAACTGTCCCTCTTGCAATGCGAGATGTAATGAAGTCTTCCCGTCGTACAACCGAACTTTCAGATCTGCGCCATGCCCAATAGGCATACGAGTGACGTCCACTTGTCCCAAAAATGATGTGAGACGTGATGGGGACCATTCGTCATTGTCCTGGGTTGTCACATCCGCGCCGCGCTCTATAGGCAAACAAGTGACGTCCACACCTCCCGAAAACGATGTGAGATGTAATGGAGTCCTCCCGTCATTGTCCTGGGTTGTTACATCCGCGCCGTGCTCAATAAGCATACGAGTCACCTCCACTTGTCCCGAACACGATGCAAGATGTGATGAGGTTCTCCCGTCATTGTCCTGGGTTGTCACATCCGCACCATGCTCCATAAGTATACAAGCAGCGTCCATTTGTCTCATGTGCAATGCGAGATGTAATGGAGTCTTCCCGTGATACGCCTCGGCTGTAAGATCCGCCCCGCTCTCAATAAGCATGCGAGCGACGTCGACTCGTCCCCTTTCCAATGCAAGATTTAATGGAGTCTTCCCGTGATACGACCGGGCTGTCGGATCCACGCCGTGCTCAACAAGCATGCGAACGATGTCGACTTGTTCCCCTTCCAACGCAAGATGTAATGGAGTCTCCCCGTCGCATGTCTGGACCGTCAGACCCACGCCGCGCTCAATAAGTATGCTAGCCATGTCGAAGTCTTTGTTTTTCAACGCGAGATGTAATGGAATCTCCCCGGATTTGTTCTGGGCTGTCAGATCTGCGCCGCTCTCAATGAGAACGCGAGCGGCGTCCACGTTTCCCATTTGCGATGCAAGGTGTAAAGGAGTCTTCCCGCTAAAATCCAACTGGGCTGTCAGATCCGCGCCGCGCTCAATAAGCAGACGAATGATGTCCACTTCTCCTGCATAAGACGACGCAACATGTAATGGGGTCCACCCGTCAGCGTCCTGGGTTGTTACATCTGCCCCGTGCTCAATAAGTATGCGAGCGACATCCACGTGTCCCATGTCCGACACGAAATGCAGTGCAGTCTCCCCGCGCTTGTTCTGGGCTGTCACGTCCGCACCGCACTCGATAAGCTTGCAAGCAGCTTTCACGTGTCCTTTTTTCAAGGCAAGATGCAATGGAGTCGCATTGTCGGTGAAGCATCGAGAGTGCACATTCTGTGACAGCTCAGTGATGAGCATCTCTACTATGGAATGTAAGCCCCAAGAGGCGGCATAATGCAAGGGGGTTCCGTGAAGTGGCAGCGGGCTTTCGCCCCGTTTCCGAATCGTTCGTTCCCATAACATCACTGTTGGGTCGTCGATCCAGATACAGACCGCAAGATGTGGTTTGCTAGGATCAAACAGTTGCTTTATCCCATCTTCCATACTTCGCAACATGTCCTCGAACCGGGCATGATCAACCCAGTGCTGAGCAGCATATTCGGCAAGAGGGAAGTCTTCTAGACTGTCCTTGGTGATGACATCCTTGTCCAGGTGTAGTAGAGTGCCCAAACAGGATTGTGCCACGAGGGTATGAGCAGGCATCATAGAGATATAATAACGGCGGGGAATAGTGTCAGTTACTTTAGCAAGGCGAGTAGATGTCAAGAACTCCTTGACAGAGAAGTGTGAAAATTGTATGACGTTTCCCGAACCAAATTCACCGTCGACAATGGAGAGTAGAGTGGAGCATGCAGACAGTACGGCATCCGCTGGATCATCCAGGCGCCAATCCTCATGGAAATCCGGTATCGATCCCGCATTGAAATCGAATGCAAACAACTCGGCCAGTTCCTTGACGTGAAGCGGGCGGGAAGCCACTGCGATGAACTGAAATACACGATGCGCGAATTCCCAGTCGGCCTCCTGAATTCCTCGCAACGTGCGCTCATATGTCTCATCTAGCGTTTCTGGTAATTCGGCTAGTGCCCTCTCAAGGTCTGCTGGATGTCGGCCACAGATGTGTTCCACCTGACACTCCACCCAACGGAACCTATATCACAGAACTGAGTGAGACGCAACAAGATATTAGCTTGGACACCTTACATGCCGTTGGATTTTTCTGTGAGGACGTCGATGACCAACTGTTTGTGCTTCGCTTTCCACCTTTTGTTTTTTCGATGCGTATGAATGACAGACTTGATGTAATCCTCGATGTCTTGCTTTTGTCCTCTCTCGTCGTGTAGGGAAACAAGGCGGAAAATTAGGGGATCAAGGACGTCCCTGATATCAATTTCAGGTCGGCTAGTGACGCATATGCGCAGATTCGAAATTTGTGATTCGACAAGCTCCTCTATGAACTTTAGGACTTCGGCACGGGGAGATAGGACGGCAGATGACTCTGGACATTCATCCAAACCATCCACGATGAGGTAAATGGGGGCTTGTCTTGGGATTTTGAGTGTATCCTTTAAACATCCCACAAGCGCATCGTCGCTAGGAGAACGCGAACCCCTGGCATGGTCCGAGTGAAATTTGGAAAGTATATCACAGTACGAGTCAGATTGATGACAAAGTTGAACCAGGAAGGAGGACAGCAGTCCGCGCAGGCTCTTCTTTTGATCCTCCCTAAAATCAAAGTAGAAAAATGCTAATGACGCTTGCCCTGTTTTCCGCATGGCGTCGATGTCCTCGATGATCCTGGAGCTGCTCAACACGATAAGTTCCCCAGAAAAGAACATCAGAGTTTTGACATACCAGACTACGCTTTTTCCCGCACCCGCTACGAGAACGAGAGTTTCAGCTTCTACCAAAGCGTATGAGGTAGGAATTAACGCACGTTTCCCATGAACCCATAGGAGAGAACCCGGGACATTAGACGTCTTCCAATCTAAGAACCTGTTGTCTTGGATGAACCACTCTGCCGAATCGCGATGCCGTGATTTGCAGGCAGTATGATGGTTCTTCCAGGGGTCGGGCGGTGACAGCCACTTGAGAATATCTTGCTGCAAGTTGTCACCTGTCGAAGATTCTCGGTGGGTCTCAATCAGCTATCGCAATATCAAAAAATAGCTCACGCTTCGATTTGTTCAAATCACTCGCGATTTGATGCATAGTTTCTGATCCTCAGTCAGATATCAGGTCGTTTGGCTGTCTTCTGCAGAACATACCGAGGGCATCCTTCAGATAATTCACCGACGCCTCGCCGTCTACAGGGGACCTTCCTAAATACCTAGCTCGCGACAAGCTCAGTGGATCTTACTCACCTTCCATCACTATCTTCGTATTCTTGACAAGACCGTGGACGACATCAAGGATCTGCGCTACTGCTAGCCGAGCCTCATCTTGCGTGAGCCGATCCAGTCTCTGGACCATCGCTTCCATTTCCTTCTCGCCAAGAAGCTTCCAAACAAGTTTTTCTGCATTTCATGGATCAGGTAATAAATTCTCTCACCAACGACAAACTCACTAAATCTTCCCCGTTTTATCTCTTTGGTCGCCAACGCGAGTGTGGAGAGCAGCTCCACAAGGATCTTGACGATCATGTCATTCATAGCGTCCGTAGGAGAGACCTCGGTATAGATCTTGAGGCGATTGAGAAAGTGTTCAATCGACTCGAACAAATTGGCCAAAACATCGTAATCATCCATGACGCCCCCGACCGCCTAATACGTTTTAGTGTTACGAATACGTGGGCTAGAGAAGCATAGGCGCTTACAGAGAGTATGACACCGAGGCCAGTCTGTATCGCTTTCACGGCCGCGGCAGGCTATAGGATGAGGGTCAGAGACATTGTACATCAGTTAGTACCTTCGGACTTACCGGGAGAACATCCTGAGCAACACGCGGAACGGAGGAAAGGGGAGCGGAGGAAAGTAGATGGAGAATAGTTAAGACCTTTTTGAGTGGCTTCAAGACTTTGTCCTTTTCCCGGAATTTCTTGAAATCTTGCGCTTGTTCACGAAGAATGGCGGTAACATCCTCGACCGAGTCACAATCCTGGAGGCGGTCGGCGAGAGTATGTTTGGCCAAATCTATGCCCGTCTGCTGCTTGTAGTCCATTAAGGCGGCCTCAAGAAGCTCCCATAAACGGGACGACCCTGAGCGACCACTCATGACGGAATTGTGGAGGACGGGGGAGTTGGATTGCCGGGATGAGATGACGGGAAGGGTGTGGGGTGCGATGGTAGACGATTGAGACAAGTAGAAGGGTCAATGCGCCTCATGGGCATCGCCATCGCACTGCAAACATTAATTCCCAGGCTGGCAGTTGCCTAAAAATATGGGCGTAATCTGACGGAAAACAGTCGAAAGACCAATGAGCGCCGAAGCTAAGCGCTCGAGCATGGTAGTAAAAATGAGTTCATTTACCGGATACTATAGAGGTGCAGCCAGCGAAGATTTGGACAGAGTGAAGTACCGAGGTCCGGGGGGCCCAGGGAAGGGGGTGGACGAGTCGATTGTTGGGGCCAATTGGCGACGCACAAAAAATGAACGACAATAAACAAAGAATGCTCCGCGCATAACGCGCGCAGCTATACCACACACGCTCGAAAAAACTAGGAACAAGATAGCAAAATGAGTTTAAACCTACACTTCCACCTGTTGAGGAAGCAAGTTCCGCCAGGGCGAAGAGTTCAACTGTTGTGAGTGCAACCGCACGTGCGCATTTCGGGAGTGCACTTTCCAGCCGCTCGGGGGTCGGACGAAAAGTCCGATCCAGAGCACGCTTCTTTGCTTCTTGAGGACCTCAGTCTCTTTGTTCATCAGACTGAGGTTCATTTCCTTCGCTCTTTCTTGTTACTTACCTGTACGTAGCGCTGTTGCGTTCCACAGGGTCCATTGCAACAAGATTATGAGACTTGTGGTCATGACTTTGGCACCATAATGTTGACATTATCGAACCACAACTAATGTATATGGTACAACCATGTAAATGCAAAGTAGCACGTTTGGAGGGTGTTCTTGTGGACCAACAACAGGGGGGGAGAAGGAGCAGAACAAAAGGTAACGAAATACTGGGCACGCTGAAGAAGACAAGGTCACCGAGGGGTCCATTTCAATGCTTGATGGTCATATGTCAAAAATGCATATCACCGATCTCGAGTCTGAGAGACAATGGAAATGATACAACCGGGCTAAAACGTAATGAAGCGGCGTCCCACGCGTACAGTATATACCCACTTAAGACCTGTATCTCGGGCTTGCAATCGGAGGGTGTCGTGGCGGACATCCGATGCGAGGACGCTGCTTGGCAGAACCCGCGGACGCAGATGAGCCCTCAATTCCTTGGATTCACTTATGTGTTTCCACCCAATTTTTTCCACCCCTATGGGCTTTGCGCTCACTTACAATACCATCTCGTCCCCATGATAGACACTTACCATTTACCCACTCTCCGACTCATTACCCTTCGCGTTTCATGTCCCTTTTACTTTTCTACTGACTCCACTCATTATTGGATACTATATGACATTATATTCACTCTGGCAAGCAGCTGACTGTTTGTCATAGCAAACGCAACGGCCACGACGCAATTGTGCCTTATCACAGGCACATGTTCAGTTACATACGACTTGTTATTTACCGGCACATTACAATAGTACAGGCAGGCTTGTAACTAGATAAATAGCGCGGTGTGTGCTCAGCATAATGTTATCCAGCTCCTTGTTCTTGAAATCTCCCTGTGTGCTTTGGATCGGCACTCCCTATCTCACTTGTGCTCGCGTCACGTACTGAGTGGGCCGTCTACTCCACTTACTCAACTCGCATCTCGGACTTCTGAGGCTTCGATCGGCCTGTACATTTCCGTCGCTATGTCGGGCGGGCTGTTAGAATGGCGCTGCAATGACGAGTTACAAAAAATACTGTGAAAGGAGGAAAGGGCGTAGTATCTTCGATGGTTAGGTAGTGCAGGCATCGTGTCAAACTAAACCTAACCCTTCACTTCTTTGTCCACGCTTACACTTCCAACAGGATGTTCGCGATCTTATCCTTCACATCATAGTAGTTGCCCCACCACCGAGCTGGATCAAAGTACAGGTCAGTCTCCCTGATGGAATACAGGGGGAGCAGCGGACATCCTCTCTGCCGGTCCATTCTTCAATGCCTCAAGCTTTTTCCGAATCTTCCTCAACATTTTCCAATCTATTCCATTGCAATCACTCCAAGTCCGACGCCTGCCATTCGGAAACCCACCTCAATCGCATTCGTGCACCACCTCCCGGCTCCTCTTCATTTCGAAATGCGTTGTATCTTTATTCTGTTTATTTGCTCTCAATTCTGCTTCCAAAGCATCACTTCAACTATCTTCCAAGCTCCTATATTATAATACAGCTCCTATCGTAGCTACATGTATTTAATCCTTCTAGTTGCACATTAAATCAGCAAGAACTCAAGAGCTCATCGGTTCCTTCCTCTTAATCCTTTTGCATGCCTGCATCCACTTGCCGATCCTCCAGCTCTGCTCCCTTCATTGTCTTCTCTCGCTTCAACTCCATAACCTCGACCTCGCACTTCCTCAACCAATTCTCAGTCTTTGAAATCTTCACATGGCCGTAATCGCATCAGGTTATGGGCCCTGGAGTTGCCCTCTAAATCAAGACTTCAAGTTTTTTTCACAGCACACTACGCACATTCCATCATCTCTATCTTATCTCCCTAATCCCCACTTCCTTTCATCATGAGCAATGAACGTATTTCAACACCCATGCTCGCTGCAGATGGCAGCAACTGGGTAAATTATCGTGATTGCCTCATCATCATCCTCTGGGTCAAGAAACTGTCAGATCATCTCATCAGCAATACACCAACTCAGCAGTACACCGCTCCTGGTAATGTTGGCAGCCTCACACCTGCTGAACGTTGGGCCAACGATGAAGACCTCACTTTAATGATCTTGAACGCCTTGATCCCGGATGCTATCTACACCCAAGTTAAAGGCAGCACCACTGTCAAAGCCATCTGGGACACCCTCAAATTGCTTTTCGAAGGATGCTCCCGCAATCGGATCATGGATCTGACAAATAAACTTCAGTTTTCGAAGTGTTCAGAAGGAGACAATCTGCGTACTCACTTCCTAGACCTCACAAATCTCCGTGATCAGTTTTCGACCATGGGGAAGAGCTTCTCTGATGAGGACTTTGCAACTATCCTGCTCAGATCCCTCCTGGATTCTTACAAGATGCAGATTTCAAGCATCATCACTTTGGCAGACATGACTAACACTGCCATAATGCCAGTGCTTGTCATTCGCATGCTATTGGACGAATATGACAATCGAGTCTGCACCAGCACAGCCAGCAATTCCAGCAATTTAGAAGCCTTCCAAGCCAAAAATCAAGGCAAAGGCAACAAAAAACAACGCAATGTTCAGTGCGAGAACTGTAACAAGAAAGGCCATATCAAGGCCAAATGCTGGGCAAAAGGAGGAGGCCGTGAAGGCCAATTTGAGAGAGATTGGAGGAGAGGCAAGCAGAGCGATGAAGACAGTTCCGAAAAGGCTAGTGACGGAAATGGACGGGCCGAGCAGTGCCTCGGAAGTCCGAGACATGAGTTGAGTAATGGAGTAGGTGGCCTGGTCAGTATGCAACGCGAGCACAAGCGAGATAGGGAGTTCCGATGCAAAGCACACGGGGAGAATTCAAGAACAAGGAGCTGGATGACATTTCGCTGAGCGCACACCATGCTATTTATCTAGTTACAAGCCTGCCTGTACTAATATAATGTGCCAGCAATAACAAGTGATTAAAGGTCCGAAATGAGGTAATGTAATGGGTAAAGTAAGGAGTGTTGTATGTAACAGGCCATGTGCCTGTGATAAGGCGCAATTGTGTAGTGGCCGTCGTGTTTGCTATGACGAATGGTCAGCTGCTTGCCAGAGCGAATATAATGTCATATAGTATCAAATAACGAGTGGAGTTGGTAGAAAAGTAAAAGGGACATGAAATGCGAAGGGAAATGAGTCGGAGAGTGGGTAAATGGTAAGTGTCTATCATGGGGACGAGATGGTATCATAAGTGAGCACGAAGCCCACTAGGGGTGGAAAAAATTTGGTGGAAACACATAAGTGAATCCGAGGAATTGAGGGCACATCTGTGTCCGCAGGTTCTGCCAAGCAGCATCCTCGCATCGGATGTTTGCTACTCCCCCTCAAACGCGACTTAGCCCAACAGCGCAGGCATGAGTCATGACCTTCCATTTTGGCAAGGATTTTGTCAAAGTGTCTGCCACCATGTCGTCAGTTGGGCAGTAGATAAGGGAAATGGTACCATCATTGATGGTTTGTCTGATAAAATGATAGCATATGTCAATATGCTTTGTTTGTGCATGGTAATTGTCATCGTGTGCGAGCTTAATCGCAGCCTGGTTGTCACAGTAGAGGGTGGTTGGCAAGGCGGGGATGGGGAATAGCTCAGACATGAGCCTTCGAAGCCAAATTGCCTCCTTTGCTGCATGTGTTGCTGCGACGTATTCTGCTTCTGCAGTTGAAAGCATGACGATTTCCTGCTTCCTGGAGTACCAGGACACTGCGCCACCATCAATCAAGAAGGCATATCCTGAGATTGCATGGCGATGCTCCTCTGATGCTCCATTGGCGTCAGTGTAACCTATGAGGTCATGGCGTTTGCTGCCATAGGTCAAAGCGAGGTCCTTTGTCCCTGCCAGGTATCTGAAGACCCTCTTGACTGCTTCCCAGTGGAATTGGCCTGGATTGTCAAGGAATCTTGATAGTGTCGATACTGCATGGCTAATGTCAGGACGTGT
>QFEZ01000744.1:0-20611 GCA_003316425.1 Russula lepida | reverse complement strand
TCACTGTGAACTCAATTTCATCGAACAGTATTGGGGGGCGGCGAAGCTCCGTTTCCGTATGGCAGGGCGCACGGCAACAATCGATGAGATGGAGAAGAAGGTAATCCAATGCCTTGATGATATTCCCCTCCTTAACATTCGCCGGTGAGTCCTCCGCGTTCTTTTAATTCGTATTTGCCTCATCATTTGTCTAGGTACGCAAACCGGTCTGCACGCTTCATATCGGCCTATCAGGCTGGTCTATCTGGATCACAAGCAGTGTGGGCAAATCGAAAATACCATAGCCATCGTACTTTACCCCCGGAGATTATCGCAGAGGTGAAGCGTAGCGTCGTATCATAATCTTCCATGTCATACATACTTTTATCTACTATCGAGCGCAATTTTCTGGTGGCCAACTCTGGTAATCACTCATTTAATCAACCAAACCTTTCATTACAACAGTACTAATGAGATGTTCGACTGAGTTCCAGTAAGGCGTGCAATCAACGCTCCAATGTTCGGCCAAAGATGAGATGAACAGAAATTTGCGTTGTGTACGTAAGCTAAACCCTAACCCACAGAAGCTTACATAAACAGTGCTGGTTCCTAGTGACGCCTGCCTTAATCGCGCGGTGAGAAATAAATTACACTAAGATGCACCCATCCAAACACTTCGTACGGCATTTTAATTGTCCAATGGATGCATCGCACTAGCTCAGGACTCCGACTCAGATGATATCAGAGAATCTACGTCCGAGATGAGTATCGATCACAAACAAAGCCATGTTGACAAGCTTACCGATCAGGCATAAGGACTGGAGCGAGTAGACTCCATATATAAAGAAGCATGCAGACCCACGAACTGACGATACGCATCCACATCGCCGTCTCGGAGCGTCCGATGTAGATGTCATCGCCAGCAGCTGAAGGTGACGACGGGCCCGCACGAATGACGTTCCTGAGTACAAGGTATACATCATTGCCGTACTGACGACGACGAATATGCTCTTACCAGTCAGTGAGCAACATGGCCACGTACATAGAACCAAGGACAAAGATGATATGGAACCAGGAATACTAAAGAGCGTCACATGAGATAGAACAATTAGAAAAAGGAGCATACATTGTAACGGGTGCCAGAACGCTCATCGTCGCGCGATTCACCAACGTCGTCATCGTCGTCGTCGTCGCCGTCAAGTGCAGATGGCGGAATAGCCCTGGAAAAGCATCTCTACAGCAACTCTATGCGGTAGTACGACATGCTTACCCGGCTTCAACAGCAGCAAGGAGTGCCTGATACCGAGGCGTCTCTGTACGGCTCGGTTGGCTGCTCACAATACCCACTTCATGAGCGTCACGGTCTTCAGGCAACTGAATCTCGCCATTGCCCTTTTTTCCCACTAAGGCACGGCTCTGTGTAGCAGCGCGTGTAGTGGAATACGCGATAGCAATGAACGTTAGTGCGGCACCGAGGACTAGGGCAGAGGTGCGTGTGCCGCTTGCCGCCCCGGAATTAAAGGGGTTGCACATCTCGTGGGTATGATTGCCGACGGCGGACATAACCAGATACGTGCAGTAAACAGCGACCATTCCACTCTGAGCGAGCCCTGAACGTGGGTTGTATTCTTGAATAACAGGATGAACGCAGAGGATGGTTATAATGACGATGAGGGCAAGATTAAACGAGATGAAAAAGCGGTTGAGTGTGCAACCAGAGCTTGTGAAGTACGCGTACAGCACGCCAGTCATCGCGAACGTTGCCGCATACATGCCAGCTGTGGAGCCGACGAGGATCCATTGCCACATATTAGAGTTGTTGGAGTTTTCCCAGTTCTCCAAACAAGTCTCTGACCAGGAGTGGGCAAAGTCCACCAGGAGAACCAGTCCGAGAAGAACAAAGATGGTGGCACCAATGAGAGAGACGTAGCTTCCCCAAAATATAAAGAAGCCATTTGGAATAAAGAAGGACACGATGACAATGACAAGCCAGAGTAGGACCTTCGGGCCCCACCAGCTACGACGAAGTGAACAAATACCCAAACGACAAGATCACGACACTTACCCATTTTGAATGGCAGCTCTCTTGTCGCGGGTGTCGCGAACTCCGATGAGTGAAATACTGAGAATAACATGGAATAGTACGAGGGCGAAGCAGACACGGTGAACCTATTCGCAATGAAGCCAAAGTAGATACCTCATGAGAGAAAGCACTTACTGCAAGAACGCCGTAGCACTTTCCTTCCTCACAGTCCATCTTAATGTAATCATAGCTCCATTTCTCAATAAGTTCGATCATGAATCGAGTCTTCATGAGCCAAGCAAGCATGGAGTTCAGCGCGAATATCATCTGTAATTGGGTATGAGAAAGGTCGAAATGGGTCATTGTGGCAGGGTCGTACAGCAAATCCTATGCGAGTTGCGATAGAAGAATTGCAGTTGCAAGACTTGCAGAACATCGAGGCTATAGTTTCGAGATAGCAGAAGTCAGAAGAAGGGAACAACGTCCGGAGCTCAAGAAGTACAGACCTGCGGTGGATGTGAAACAAAAGGCAAGTCCAGCGAGACATGAGGATCCGACCGTGCCCAGCACGCCAGTAAGCGGGAGAGAGAGTAAGAGGCCCATCGATGATCAAGCCGTTGAGATGTGGGCGTACAGTATAAGCTGAGGCGCCTGAGGCAGTCTGCGCTGCGGCAGATCACGCGAATCTTCCCACGCACCCCCATGTCCGATACCATCACCACCACGAGAGACTGCAGCAAGACATGTGTTCCCACGTACCCTCGCTATGTCCGAGTCTCAACCGCCACCACCAGGGATTTATGTCCCCGCTGTTCTCTTTTTCAAAGAAAACGAAGACATAGATGAGGAGGCGCTCAAATCGCACGTACTTCACCTTGCACAGGTGCATACACTCGAGTTTCTTCTTCACTATTGCACCTTGGCCCTAACAGCTGCTCCAACCCTACTATCTGCAGGGGTCTGTCACCGGGATACTTGTCCAGGGTTCGAACGGGGAAGCGCAGCATCTCTCAAGTGACGAGCGGAAACGTGTCATTCGTCTGACTCGGACTGCCCTTGATACCCATGGATTCCAACACATCACCGTCATCGCAGGGACCGGTGCCCAATCCACTCGCGAGACCAAGCAACTTAATATCGACGCAAAAGAGGCGGGGGCTAGCCATGCCCTCATTTTGACCCCCTCAACTTGGAAGGCGGCGATGACTAAAGACCTCATCTTGCGTTTCTTTCGCGAGGTGTGGCTGTCACTTAATTATCGCACTGTCACCGTCGCTTAGCTTGCCAACGCATTATCGTACTCCTTCGTGCGCGCGTGGTCCCTAACAGGTAGCCGATGCATCGCCAATCCCGATCATGGTATACAACTTCCCCAAGGTGGCCGCGGGGCTCGATCTCGACGCTGACACGATCATAGCCCTTGGGGCACACCCCAACATCGTCGGCGCGAAGTTTTCCTGCGGGCATCTCGGGAAGCTCACGCGCCTCATCACGTCCTTCCCTCCGGACTCGTTCGCCCCCTTCATCGGGCGCTCCGACAGTTTCCTACCCGCCCTTGCCGTCGGCGGCCCAGGAGGCATAATGACGCTCGCGAATGTGGCCCCCCGCGCGCACCGTGCTCTGTGGGATGCATGGCACGACGGCCATACGGATGATGCCCGAAATATTCAGCGCATGCTTGCACACTGTGATGCGATTTTGAGCAAGTATGGGGGAATCAGTTTTACGAAGGCACTTATCGCTCGCGAATTTGGCTACGGTGGAGCAACCGTACGCGGTCCCCTAGTAACAACCTCCGTAGACCGGCTCTCGAGTACTGATGCGACTCTACTCGACGAGTTGATGGCCTTCGAAAGGTCATTATGAGTTGAGGTCGGACGTGTGCTACTGTTCTCCATCTACAAGGACGTCGGTGGTTGCTCCGCGCCGCGTGGAACACCCACTATTGTTCTTGACTACTATGCCTCATTTCAATATTGATTTCTCTGGAGATTCCTCCATACGTTAGGCTATAGATTCTATACTGTAGACGGCTGGGTCCTGTTCTGAGGACTCTAGACCTCAAATGTCCGCCAAATAGAAGCTGTTTAACAACATAGCCGAAAGCAAATACGAAGCGCCTAAGCTTCCTGATGCTGCTGAGACATCAATGATGCATGATACCTCGGACCAGACCGAAACTTTTGACCGTACAATAAATGGAATCATCGTAGAGGGTGTATATTCAATTGTACGTGGTCGGGAACAACATTTTCGAATTTGTAGAGCTTGCCCACCGCAAACTTCATTCTAAACGGAAAGAAATGGCGAATACCAGTTCACCTGTCATTTGACACTTACAACAATATAAAACAATGTAACTATGAGAGACCCCGTGTGCTAGCTTGTTCGTTCTATAAATGCACCCCGAAAAATAGAACACCCAGCTAAGCCAACGTTTATACTATACCAGTAGGAGACACATGTGCGTCTAAAACGTGACCACACGTAGATGGCCACGCTTGTTCCGAGTCCAATGCCAGTGTGTCTTTGCGGCTGCTGTCATTTCTGGTACCCATTGTGTGGTCACAGTTTCGAAGGGTGGCTCCCACGTGGACTCATCTTTATTGAATGGACTGAGGAGTTTTTCTGGACTGCGGATCTGCCATCACCACCTAACAATGCGCGCTTGATAGACGCAGCATAATTCCCATTCGCTGTGTATAGATGGAATGAAACCCTTGCCGAGATGCTAGCGAAGGAAGACAAGTGACACACCATGTGCCGAGGAGGCATCCCAAAGCATGATCCCTCCGAAGGACGAAAACTGGTCGCGCATATTGAGGGCACAGCTCGCGAGCGTGTCCGCATGGACATAGCCCGACGACGCGGCCAGAGGGCTTGCCGGTGCACCGATAAAGATTTTGACATCTTTCTTTGGTGAAACGGTCTTAGCCCAGTTGTCCCTGTTTTCGATGGTCAACCGATGCATTGGGCACTGTGCAGCCGCAAATACCATTGAGCAAAATTCCATCCCTGATGAACGAAAATCAGGAAAAGTGGGACCAGCGGAATACTCTAGTGCTCACGTTGGAGTTGTAGGCGTCGTTGGAGTCGTCGAACGTCTGGAGACCGCAGTAATTGTTGTCTGACTGTGGTAAAAAGCCACGCATTCGAAGCACGCAAGTTTGGATAGCTCACAGAATTGAACGTAGATTGCATCGAACCCGACAGCATTTAACGTCGGGCCTAGGTAGGCATCAGGGAAGACGCACTGCGGCGCACCAGTGATGTGATACCTTTTATGGAACGTCAGAGACAGGGAAATATTACGCCAGCAGCAGCAAACCGAACAGACGTCTTGTTTGCCCTTTTCTCGTGCGATCTGATTTGTTTGACGAAAGTCGGCCAGTACAATGCAGAACCTCCCTCCAGATCGAGATCAACACTATAGTCTTCATCAAGTCCAGGTAGGCATCGCAATGTTGGACTTTATCTTACCCATCGAGGATGGCGCCGCCGAATGGACGCGTCTTGCTTTGGCCGCCTAGAAAGAGATCCCAAATCGTATCTGCAAACTGTTTGGCCTGAGAGTGGGACACAAAGCCAACAACGCTGTCTGCACCGCCTATGCTGAGGGTCACTATCTTTCCTTTTGCTTGGCACTCTTGAATATCTGGTGCGAGGAAGGAGCAGTCGAGCAACGAGGTCCCCGGAAATACCGAATTGGCCCCCGTGTTACACATCTGAGGATAGTTAGTGGTGGTGGGACATGGTGTATGGATAATATCTGACGTTGGACAAGTCGATAGAAGGCAACTTCCCGGTGTCAAATCCCACATCTAAGAAGGCCAAGGGTAACACATCGATGCTATCATCCTAGAGGGAGAGATAAGACGATATTAGTTTCAACAGTGAATGCGCACACTTACCTGGCAATAGAAGGAAAGACGTTTCTGCCACTTGGCCGTGGCACTCATGTGGGTAGCCCCGAATGAATTTTGGCCCCAGTATCTGCATTTTTCGGACCAGCGCTCAACTGAACTGTGAGAGTAAAGGTTTTCAGCACACTCACACAACGACCTAAGTAGAACATGAGTGGAAATCAACAATTAGTTATTGCTATTGCCAGTGGAAAGGCGCACATTATCATTGCGCCGTGGATCAAACCCCAGAATGGAGAGGGGGGCGACAATAGCCAGTGCGAAAGCCAAGAATACCAAGGGTTGAAGGAAAGTGGGCATCCAAGTAAGAGCAGAAAGAAAGCCACTGGCAAATGGATACCCGGACCCGTGTGTCTTACAGCCCTTTCCTCCATTTTATGCGTATATCATGAAGTGCCCAGCCAATAGCTTGCAAGTCGTCTCAAAACCGGACAGGCATGGGACGAGAATGAACCCCCGATATTACAGCCGAGAAGTAACGCCGGTTTAGTTTAGTGACAGGTAGAATGAGTGAGATCACTGGCATTCCCTAGGATTACGCACGTTCCGTGCAGGTTGCCATGTTGGAATGGAGTAGTTGAGCTGTTGTTGCTACTGACCATTGCTGTTGATTTGCTGGACGGAATTTCAATTAATGATGGATGGAGCAGCAGAACTGTTACGGCACGATTTCGTGTCATGATGGAGAGTCTTGGACCGGCCACTGGCAACTGAGACGAAAGTTTTCATTCAGTTTTTAAAGCGCGTTCACCGCGGTATAAACGCAGGCTCGCGTTGCAGGTCACGGCGTTGCTGTTTCTCCGGATGATGAATATCCTTTTTCAAGCTGGATCATCAATTATCATACCATTATGACGCACCGCTCTCAGCCTGAGGCACACCCTGAAATCTCCCTCGATACTTGCCTCAGTCATACTCCATGAGCATTCCCCAGTATTCGGCATGCAACTCCACACGTACACGCCAAATTATGGGGCAAGTATATGGTAAACAGAGACTAAGAGTGGCCTGACTCAGCCCTGACTCTCACTGGCAGAACCGTGATGCCATGAAGGTGGACGACAGTGAGAGTTAAATTGGTCGGAGGGCTACTATACCTTCAATTTGCTTTTCATAAAGCTCAAGACTTTACCCAAAGCACATCTACCAAGGTACAATAATTGCGAAGAATGGTGCGAGCAAGTTTAATTTTGACCCTTCCGAGTTCGCACCCTGTTGCCATAGCAGAACGTGGTATCGGTTGTGTGCCCCTTTTCTGAATTCTGATCGACTAAAAATTTTCTAATTGAACACTGGCAATGCTCCACGCGAAAAGGAACTACGTGATCAGATACGCCTCTCGTCGACGATTAGGGGGAGCAAAGCCATTCATTTGCTATCACCTCCGAGTCAACGAATGTTTCTTATTTGTAGAAAAGGGTGCTTTCTCCCTACCACTGCTGGAAATCAATGTTCGTTCTTCAGTGCCACACATTCATCGACGACGATGACTCTCCAATGGGCCTTCTCGTCTTATTGACAGTCGGACCCTGCTGTTCAACATATTCCTGGACTAAAGGGGAGATCCTCAAAGCACGAGTTTTTTGCATTCACCGTGACACTGCGCAATCGTTCACCATCCAGATCCCCATAGTGTCACCTCTTGTAGATTCACAGACGACGAATGCAATCTCGCCAGAAATTTGTTCGATGATTATGGGCCCCACTATTCGAATATGCTTCGACTTTGTTAAATCTCCGGGGTTGTTTAAAGTATATGAAGACCGGCTATTCTTGAGACAATCCAGATGCTGCAGAGGGCTGACCAGATCAAGTTGTATCAGTATTTGGCAGCTATGCTTGATGGGAAGCAATTGGCTGGTCTTATACAGGAGACATTGTCAGAGCCCATGTAAGGTCAGATGCGGCAGTAGTATGGAGATCACGTATGCATTTAAGACCTGTGGGTGAATTATTCAGTTGTATTTAGATATACCACTCGCGTGATCTGAGTAGGCCGCAACTGGGATCAAGCAGTGTGATGTGATATCCTGGACACCGGACAAACTATCACATCATAATCTACTTTAACAAAATCTAGGATGATGGCTCTGGGACTAGAAACCCAACCAAGCAGGCATCTAACATGAAATCTACGTTAACCCACGCATGGGTCAATGCTATAACAGCCGTCAGCACCGAACAATCCTGAATCGACTTGCACATGACATACAAAAAAGCTTTGTCCCGTCGCGTCCTGCAACCCGCATGAGTTCCTTCTCTCCGCCGGGATGGAAATCCATGTAAGGCGTGATATTGTAGACCTTGCCATTGAACGCCGCCCATGCGTCATCACGTTTATTGTGCATGCGCAGCACCGACGGGGGTATACGTGCCAGGGACGTCACTCCACTCTATATGCATAGTTGGTAATATAGTGAGTGAGGGTACATATTAACGATCAAAAGCGGAAAGACATACCCGCAAGTCCGTGCCCGAGTTCTTAAGTGCCGCCCAATCAAGCGGGCTGTGTCCGGGTGCAAGAACCACCTTTGCTCGGTTCTTGGGTTTAGATAGTTGCGTTGGTGGTCTCGTTGTAGAAGGGGGAGGCATTAGAGATGACGATGAGGACGGTACAGGTGGACCAGGTATTCGAGGCGTCGGAATTGATGACGGCGGAGGCATTAGGGTCGACGGTGTGAGGGAGATACGCTGAGCGCTCCCGATTGCGGGGAAGGCAGGAGGTAAGTCATCATCGGGGGTCTGAACAGAAAGAGAAAAGGAAGTATTTGTAGGAGTAGGAGTGGTGGGTGATTCCTCTTCTTCTGTAGTAGGGGCAGGGCTGCTGTGCTGTAGGGAGAGAGTGGGTAACCATGAGCGAAGATAAGACGACATGATCAGCGAAAGTAAAGTGAGAAGTCGGATGACTCGTCAGTTCACTCGTATGTAGTAAGGTAGACGCAAGGTACAGCTGTGCAGTCACTTGACAGCTTATGTGAGAAGCTGGACGTTCGGAAATTACCTGTAATCGCTTGGAAACACGTTCTTTGAGCAGCTACTGAAGTGCCTAAATGTTTTTATAGGGTCATTCATTCAAGTTCCTCTGATGAGTTCAGCCATCTCATACTCATACTCATACTCCTCTATGCTTCCCCAGTGCATTCGAAGATGGCATTCGCGAAGAACTCAAAGTCAGGTTGTGACAACTCCAAGCCACTTGGGGTCTACAATCACGTCAGCCGTCAGCTGCTGAGACTGAAGCGCAACCTTCTCCCAGCCTTCCTTTGACGTCGGGGGATTTTTTTCCCAAAGGCGACGTCTTCTTACTGTAACTTCTAGCTGCTTTCTCAGTTTGAATTCCGGGTTGTTAACAAAGGTGGTCTAGATGCAGCGCCACAATCGTCGTTTCCTCTTCTTGAGGAATCACGCTGTGCTCACAGCTTACGATCCAGAACAAGGGAACCACACGAACTATTTAGCTGTTTCTTCAGGACCGACGGATATCTTCTCGATCCCATACCGTTTGTGCCCTTTAATTCCTCACACGAGCCTACAGAGACTGCAAGAAAGGGAGGCTTCAACCGGCTGTCAATTGATTAGATTGATGCGGGATCAGGGCACTACCTACACAGTGAGTTCGATTACCTTGTACAAAATGCCTGGATCGGAACTTACTCATGTTCAGCGCTGACTCCGAGTCCATTGCGAACCTGGCCCCTACGCGGCCCTTACCCGTCGAATACCTGAGATCACTCGACACGTCGGGCCTTCCACCGGGAGAGTTCCACATCAAACCAGGATGTCTGTCAATTTTACTCAGGCCTGGAAGAGGGCTCTGCAACGGAACAAGACAACACATCGTGTGTTTACAAGTACAAATTCTAGGCAGCCAGCACAACGATGAGCTAACCTTCATCCCTCCCATCACACCCATTCCCTCTAGGCAGCCAGCTTCAATTCTCGCCTGCGACATTGTTAATTTCCGGTTCGTTTGGCGTTTTCTCTCATGATAAACAAAGCCCTGGGGGCCAATCTGTTTAACACGTCGGTCTCGATTTACAAGACCCTGTATTCTCATGGACAATTTTATGTCGCACTCTCCCGTGCCACTTCAAGTCGTCGCATAAGAATTCTTCTCCACCACAACCAAGTGCTGACTGTCGTCTGTATACCGAGAAATATTCACTTCCACACATTTGTTCGCTTTCAAATCTCAAACAGTTTTTCTCCCGCACTTCTCTCCTCCACTTCCTAATCCATGTTCTTTCTTCTCCAATAGAACGTCATCCCCTGAGACGCAGCTGCAAACTGACGCGGATGCAAGCTGACTCCACCTTGGTCATTGCTGACTGAACTATATCAGACTGACTCAAAAGGCATAAAAGCCGGTATCGTTTCCCTCATGTCCGCCACTCCTCCCCTTCCTTACCAATAATGTCCGCCACTTTGTCAGGCCCCATTGTCCTCACTCTGTCAGCAACTCTACAGACTGTTGGATTTGATGGACAACTGTGGCTTGTTGAGGGAAATGTGTTGTTTAGATTCTTGGGAAGCTGTGATCAAAGGAGCATGTTCAATCATGGAGTCGGAAGTCCATGATCAAACACACTCCTTCAAATGATGCAACTACTTAAGAATATGAACAACCTGGTACAGCCTCACACCATTGTTGATGAGAACCATATATATGGTAATTGTATTGTCTGGGTGAGTGAAGATCAGGTTCCTTAGTGTTTCTGCTCATTTCCACTTGCAGCTCTTCAAAATCAGCAAAGACAACATATGATACCAGCCATATCTGAGTTTCTCTGGTGCCACATACAATTCCAATAGCGGTGAAGGCACTTTCGCCATAAATGCCACCTAGTACACTTCATTCTACAAAACTGACTGGCATCTGTCATCGCTCCCCGTTTGTGCGTCACTCAATGACATCAGATATAAGAACTATTCCCTCCAATAACACCTGTGTCACCGTTGAGTGGCTTTTTGACCATATTGGCATTGATTTCGACACCAGACAAGCCCCTCTCTTCCATGTATGTGTTGCTAACATTAACTTTCAGGGCAGAGCGGTGCTTCCGTCTCTGTGCATACTAATGCGTATGCCATGTTCGCTGTTTGAAAATTAACCCCCTCACTCATATTACAGAGTCAGAGTCCTCTTCCAACACGTCACATTCGCCATGTTTCAAATTCTCTTTCAATGCTGCTCCATCCACATCTTCCTTCCCCGACATCCCTGAGACTTCTGTCAATCCAGTCACGCGTGTCACTGGATCCAAATGAAAAAAAAACATGAGGTCGAAAGGTAGGCATACACGTGAAATGTAAGACTCAATTGATTGTAATGACTGTCTTCTTGTTGCTATTATTTCTGCCCATCCGACATGTGTACTGTAAATAAGTTCTGCGCCTCCATGCTTCCCTATCGTGTCTAAGGGGTTGTAGGCTTTCGTACCATATCTGCGTGTAACAAAACAAAGATATTCGCCACCACTGTATTACTGTCGTTGTTATTTTACCCGGTGCGATTAAATAACGTTTCTCCAGTGGGAGAACGACATCGGTAAATAACAGACGTTGGGAATCCTTGGGAAGTTGGACCGATGACCTCCTCCCACAATCGGCAACCACCGGGTCGTGCCCGCCCGTGCTGTGCACGAGTCGTCGCTAGTTATAATATACAAATGCGGGGTACCTTGCACCCAACCATCAAGAAGTCCACCAGGGAGGGAATGATACTATCTCTTCAACTCTCTCAGAGTGTTTATTGAGAAGGAAGAAAGCCCAGAATTGCCACAGGCATTCGTGGGTTATTACTGTCATTCATCAAATTAACTCATACAACGGAGAAGCAGAAAAAAAGCAAGAAACATAAAGACGAAAGGAAGAATGGGTCATGAAGGTCTATGCGAATTCCGAACATCCCCATAATGGCTTCACCAAACCAATTGCCCACACTACGGCCAGAATTAGCCAGGACGGATATCGTACAAAGGAAAGAGAAAAATAATCAAAACCGAAGAGACAAAAACATTTGGGACATGGATCAAATCATGAGAAGAAAGAAAAAGAAAGGATTGGTCAAGTCGGCAGGAGCTACAAAAACTCTGGACGCATAAATAGCAACCAACATCAGACCGACGGCCACCACAGAGGCAACGACGGGAGGTGGCAACCAGCCACTCGACAGTTTCAGGGATACAAAACTAATGAAGCGAGAATTGTTACAATCAAAAAGGGTTCTTCCATGTCCGTGAGATGGTAGATGCGACAATTGCAGATCGTGACGAGGGTCATGAAACTGGATGACATGGGTGTTGAGGGATCGACAACTTTACGGATAAATAAGGGTTTGGATCGAGTTCAAAAGCGGGTTAGGTGGATTCCAGCACCCAAGGCTGTGTTGGGATGTTCACCCATCCGACTTGTCTCTTCGACACCTATCAGATTCTCTGTCTGTTCATCCGCGAACAACTTCCGGCCGCCAGCAGGGGGCATACCAGACAAATTCTGTTTGTAAGGTGCAGTGGTACGATGTGGGCCGGCTGGCGATGGGGAGACATTGATGAAGTCATTGAGATTAAAGGTGTATGTTCCAGGAGTGGCTGGGGCTGTGTTGTGGGCTTTATGTTCAGTTAATGGCGACAAGGACTGGGCAGACGATGACGTTTGAGCGGTACGTTGAGGAGAGGACGGCAGTGGTAGGAGTTCAGTCGTTTGCGAAGACTCTATTGGTGTCGGGGGAGTAACTTTCGTTATGGGAGGAGCATCAGTGTTACTTGCGGCGGAAATCGGGGGATCGGTGTGCTGAGGAAGTTCCACATCACCGATCGGAGGATCGATTACCAGAGTGGGTTGGCGCATGAGAGGTCGGGAGGCTGGGTCCATCGCCGCCGAGGATGCAACTGACGAGCTAGAGTTATCTCTTGTAAGCATCCGATACGCTGCGGGAATATCTGAAGAGCCGCCTGAACCGGAGAAGAGTACGCGTCCTGAAGATTTATGATCGGAATTTTCGGACAAAGTTCTGTGGGGCATTGCATCCTGGCCATCACGACTGCGAACAGTACTTGGTCGAGCAGGGGAAGGAGACTCGTGTAAGAAATATAAAAGTTTGATGGCTTCCTGGTCTGTAGCAGACGCAGACCCTCCATCCGGAAAACTATTGGTCCTAGACCCCAAACGGGTCTCCGACGAACGTGGAGGGGTAGCAGGGCGTGCTATCGAGCCAGACTGAGAAAGTTCTTGGGAGGACGCCAACGACGTTTGGGCCGTCGTTGTACGGGCGGAGCTTTGGGCAAATTGAGAAAGCGAGTGTGATGAGCCGACGTCCGAGCTGGCGGACAGGCTAGATCGCGGAGAAATCGCGCTTAGAGAAGTAATGGAGTTTCGGGAATGATGGAAAAGGCGTGTCAATGTTGCGGCAGCTTTCATTTCAACGTCTACATCGCGAGGACCATCGACGTTTGATGTGTTGGCATCACGGTGTTTGCTGCTAGCTTTTCCACCCTTGGACGCATTTTTCCGTTTGGTGTCCTTACCAGTTCGGGTGTGGGCACGTGTATGCTCCGCAACACTTGAGTAAGGCTGAGGTTCGGAAGCTGTACGCGAGTGGGTGCCCCTAGTTCCTTCAGGGTGGGACAAACGTTTTCGACTTCGAGATGACCCATTCGTCATTCTAGCTGGTGCCGGAACAGGAGGATCTTCAGGGTTGTGAATGGTCCGCGCACGTTTTGCTGGTGGGGGGGCAAGGATAGAAGCATAAAGACTCTGAGTCGCATTGGCACTCATGGACTCTCTCTTTCCAGGGCTTGCTTGATGACTACGGGAACTTGATGAAGGAATCGTGGTCGGAGGAGCCATGGCGCCTCTGCGAGCGGAGTTGCTAGAAAGATGGACGATATTATTTCCCTGGGCTGCTGGACCGTCACCGTAATTGATCCTAGACGGGGTCCACGTAGCAAGGGCATCATCTTTGACATGCGATTCAAGATCCCCAATGCGGAGATGAGCAACATGGTGCGTCGCTTTGAAGGTCGCGTACGAAAGGCGCGTACGTAGCCCACGCGTGAGCTGCGGAGAGGAAAGGTTCGGTTAGCACCGATGTTCAGAGCCATTGGATGAGATGCAAAAAATAATGTAACGACAAACAATCTTGCATGACTGTCACATAACAGGACGATGGTACTCGAAATATCACTACCGAAATCGTACTTGTATCATAGGGGAAGGGAGGCCCGTGGTGGGAAGTCGAGAGACTTTGAGAGAATAAAGAAAAAATCTGTGCCCTCACAGGGCCATACACGACATGATACGCGGATCATCGTGGAAAATCCGACGCGTACGATACGCCCCAGCAGAGGAGGATCAAACTCACCTTGGAGATCTCAGCACGAGCCAAAAATTTCCGAATGGCCTGCTGCCTATCTTCGCGTTCGGTCGTGTCAATATCGCCAGAGCCTAAAGTAGCAACTAAAGAAACAGGAGTTGTGTGAAGGAAAGCCATGGTCGGTGATGGAGTCGTCGCGGACGAGGTGGAGGTAGCCATGGCGTACGTGAGCCTCAGAAGAGGCTGAAAGAGACCTGGGAGAGATAGGAATAGGAAGGCGGGAGTGGATGGAGAGTGGATGTATGCGGAGTAGGTCTGGGAGATGGGGTCGACGAGAGGGTGAGGACTGGACTGGGGTGTGGGACGCGCGGGTAACGGATTGAATTATGTAAGACGCGTCGCGCTCTCTTTCGGCTCACGCCGGTCCATGTGCCGGATTCCCTCCGGCTCCGGGGGTTTATCTCCGTTTAATTTTCGCTTGGGATCTATCATCCCTCTGATCTCTCCCCTCGTTCTTGCAAGCAATATAATTCATACCGAGAAAATATTAAAGCGTGAACTACGTACTCCCACAGGACCATACATACAGCGTATCTGCTGCCCCTTTACAGGTCACTGCCGTAAATCCAAGGCTTCCAGAATTGGGAACCATTTGCTTCGCTGTCGCGTCATCGCTTCCGTGCCAGGAACTGGATCATGCTCGCCCGGCCGCCCTTCCAACCCGATGGGAAACGATAACACCGATGCTGCCATTGGCCATTGTCGCGTCAGCTGACAACTGCGCGCCCCTTGTCATCAGCATGATGGCGCTACAATTGGAACAATACTGGCTGTGTTCAGGACCCGAGCATCATTACTTGCCAGTGCCAGCGCACCGTGATCCTGAGGTCATCACGTACAATTCAGTATCAGGATTTCTCCACCCAACGGGGGGAGAGAGCCAAAACTGCCATTTAATAGGGGTTCGCCGGCAGTTGGATTCTTCCGACCGGCCGCTGGGATCACGAAACGCGCTCATCTGACACGCATCGCATGAACGCGTCTGCCAGTGGCGCTTGCTCAGTATGGACACTTCGGTCAGTCATGCGATGACGCATTGGTAATTTACCCCCGCCGGCGCTATGCTATTTCCACAAGTTGCACGAAACGATAAGAATATTAATATTATGCCGGCCGTCTGGCTCACATCTTTCCCATTTATATACCCAGCGACGTGGCTCGAGGCCCGATGTTTTAGTTGCGGCATTATCATGTCCGACTGGCACTTCATGCGCAGTAAAAATGAACTAAGTCTGGCCAGTGCTTAAACTGAGGACGAAAGGAGCATCTGTACACCGCTGCGACCGAGCTCAGAGGCCAGTGGGGATAAGATGAAGTAAGCATATGGTCAACGGCTCGACTGATACCCCCCAGGTAGCTTGCAGGTAATCAAGAAGAATCACTTTATGAGCGTCGAACATTCTCTCCGACTCGATTCGGATCACCGTGACGTCAGCAACGTGCTGCTATGGGAAATTTACTGAGGGTGTATGAGGGTAATACAATAGACACAGACAATAATACAAAGACACCTTTTGGGACAGGCAGTAGATGGAATCAAATAAGGTCGTCGAAATCGCCAAGCTCAATGCCCAGGCCGAATTGCTATTTCGTTCCAGGTCCAATCAATACTCGAGTTGCAATCAAGGGCTGGTATACACTGACCTTGTACAACGACATCACCTTGACTACCCAAGCTTCCAGGTGATATATCTTTTTGTTGCCGAGACGCATGCGATTCTCCTATTGTACGGAGTCAGGCGAGCGAGTTCTCATTAGCTGAAGAATTGGCGTACGTATATGGCTGCCCAATGCATGATGTCGGCTTTTAGGCTTTCGTCAACTTTTTGCACTACGCGATCCGCAATTGTCTAGTCAAATCGTAAGACAGAGAACACGTGCTATGAAAGCCTCTTACTTTCAAAACGACCGTCGCTGGTATACAGTGGCTCAACAACTCGTAAAGCTTTGCCCGTACGTCCATGACTCGTTGTGGCGTCTGTTCTTGGATGATCATGTCGGCGACCTTATAGCAGTATGTCTCCCAATCTGGTTTGGCGATCGTCGGTGGACTTGACAAGTCAGGCCTGAAACAGATCCCAATACGTCGTGCTAGTTGAACTAAAGGTTTATGGAATAGGCGTACGACTGCATTTTCGCCGCCTCGAAAACTAGTATTGCTTTCCTCATATTGCCATTAGCGTCTGTGACGATTTCATCCGCCATATCTTCTGGCAACGAACCCGCTCCTGCCCGCTGGGCCACATGGTTGAGCACCGTGAGCATTTCGTCGTGGCTGGGTGCCGCGACACGTATAAGCAGGCAGCGACTCTTGATTGGGGCAATTAGCCGAGATGTGCTGTTGGCGCAGAGTATGATGCGTAAGTTAGTCATATATTTCTCCATAGTCCGTCGGAGTGCAGCTTGCGCATCTCGTGAGAGTGTGTCAGCTTCATTGATAATGACCACTGTCGTTAAGATTTAGCCCATGTCACGGACTGCGGGGGAACTGCGAAATACCTTTGAATCGGTGCTTCGCGCTCACGTCGACCTGTTGAGTCTGCGCGATTTCTTTCAAAATTTCTTGAATCACCACTCGGTCATAGTTTCCAACTTCACTGCACAGGGAAAGTTATCAGTCCCACGGAACTCCACAACCTGTGCGCTTAAGTGGTGCGAACCTTGGTGTAAGCTCGATGTGATAATTACTTTGGACAACGTTGACATCCAGTTTCTTCCGTGATGGTGTAAGGAACACACGTTGATCAATCTTAAGCTGCGGACGAAGACCACGCGCTCAGAAATTGTGGAGCCAACAATAATGGCCACCTACTTTCTCCACCCCACCTCCAAACAGCTCATTCAACGTTGCAGCGATTCGCGTCTTCTTGCCGGCGCCTGATGGCCCATAAAACAGCATATGAGGAAAGTCGCCAGAAGCGGCCTGTCAGGGTCGTTAATCGTATGGACACTGAACGAACGCGTAATGAACAAACCAGGGACTTCAAGCGTTGGGAAAGGCGGATATGATAATGGAGATCATCGAGAGTTTTCGGTCGATACTGTGCAATGTTGGTTTAGAAATGGCGTCGGCCAGCGAGTTCAATGTAGTTACGGACGTCATCTACCCAGAGCATGATGGCGAAAGTTCAAAGATGCGGCGAAACGGATGGTGGAGCCAGAGAGGTGCAAGTCACAGACGCGTGACGTAGCGCGTTCCGACGCGTCACACCGAGGCTGACCGACCGGCCGGCAATTTACCGCCGAATCGCCGCAGCAGCAATAGAGATGGAAGACCTATATATAGCTGTGCCAATGGACGACTCTAGGTTCGCCATGTTCCCCACATTCAGGTGTCAATTTTGACTTTTTTTTTGGACTGACGAAGCGCATCTGAGGTGACAGTTATGGCCTTCTTAAAGAGGCTAATCACTGTATAAACTTTCGGACGTGTGTTAATACATTTTCCATTTGTTACTTGTTACCCCTCTTCTTGAGCACAAGAATTATTAATAACGTGCAAGTGCATGTACAACGCCCCCTTTTCCCCCGCACTGGATAATACACCTTGATCTCGTTAGACATCATGTGCCTCCCATAATGTGAACTCAGAATGCCTTGGATAGGCGAAGATTGGGGGTGGCATGATACCCCCCCGTCATAAGTTTCCCTAATACAGCTCAGTGTATTCCCGTCACGGTAGCCGATTTACTTTTCAGCATGGCGTAGGGGCAACTTAACCAGTGCGAAGAACTCATGCGAAACAGCTTCCAAGCCAGCGTCATGAAACACCTGGCTTGTGGAAGCGAAATCCACTAGTCGAAGTGTCGTGCGCCCGCACATTGGACACCGGGATTACACTCCGACATCGCTCATGTCCCCGAACATGTTATTCTGGGCTAATAATTCCGACTGACATCGGTGGTTCCACCGGGCTGTTGGGGATTATTTTGGCAATTCGGCTGAGAAGGAAGATCTTGAAGTACGTCCGTCGTGGTGTAGTCTACTGCATGTACGTTCCACCGTCAAGTAGGGTGGTGCCGCTTCGCGCACTCAGGAGCTCTACGATGGATCTGAACGAAAAGGCACCACCCAAATAAAGCTCTGGGTGTTGGCGTGTGATCGTTGGCAACCGGATCAAACCTGGATGAAATGTTTGGACTCGGGGTATAGTGGGCGCGTTATGACCGCCCGGGGGGTTTCATAACAAATCATCCTCGTTCTCATCTAGAGCGATGTTAGTTACGACCCGAACGAGATCCCACTAATCAAACCCTCCTGTGAGTCCGAGTCCTTGACCGTCGGGTCCCTGATTGAATAAAAGCTTAGACTGTGACAGTGCCGCAGGGAATAAAGAGGTCTTCGAACCTTGCTGTTATGATGCCACTAGGCTGTATCGCTGATTTACAAACGTCCAGCGTGGCGGAGTAAGAAAATTGTAGACGGGCTTGTAACGCCGAGCCGCGAGATGCAAGAGGCAATGCGCGTCTGTAAGCGGCAGGGTCAATCTGTGACCTCGTGGACAAATGCTACTTTTGGTATGGAGTTGTCCTACTCTAGTACTCCTCGCCGTTCCGTACCTTTCCCGGAGATATTCGGGAGCGATCATGTTGTCCGAGTCGCGGTCACAGCGTGGTCAGTCGAGCCGAAACGCCCGGCAACAAGAATCCATTTATTCTAAAACGCTCTAGTTCAAGATGGTCGATCGCTCCATACAGTGACAGAAACGGGATTATGAGCAAGGATACTGTCATCCTCCCATGGCAAAGATATCCTCCATGTGGTGTCGCATTCTTCCAGCCTTAACCTCGGCATGGTGCGAAGCTGGATTGGGGCTCTTTGGAGAAGGCTGAGTACTATGGATGTGAGGACTTTCACGCGCGTTGAGACCAGAGTCGACTTTCCGCATACTTATATGGGAGGAAAAGTCAATATGTAGGATTCATCCCAGTGACTTTATTTGCTTACTCGTGTCTCTGCCAACAACATCAGGACCATCCACCATACGACGAGGTCACGCTGGCAAGCTGACAACTACCTCAATGTTCATTATGACTCTTTCTGAGGGGATGTCGCATGGTATCGTCGTGCACCCTAGTGTGTATCGTCTCCGACTCGCTTCCGCCTTTTAGGTCGTCTGTCACTGACAGAACAGGCAGTGCCAGTGGGAGAGCTGCGTCACTTGCGTCGCTGCCTGTATCATCCTTGACGGGTTCCTTCACATCATTGGACACTTGTGGAGCCTTAACTAATGGATCCTCAGCTACGAGGTGCTTTGCGAGCTGTGACACGGACGTGGTATGTGTCTTATCTCCGAGTCCGATACTATGGAATATTAGGTGAGTTCGAGGGAATCCAGCCAACACTTATCGCACCGAAGGAGGGCAATCAACAAATTCCAAATGGAGGTGGCACGGATATCAAGATGTGTAAGTTTTCTACTTTCCTCATAGAGGCCGACCATGGAACGAACAGGGTGGTTCTTCAATGATCTATGAGCGTGTGGGGAAGGCGATGCCCCGAATAGACTCACGATGAAGTGCTTTGTCGCAATCTTTCGAAGATAATTTAAGGTCACGGCCCAACCCAATAGAATGAAGAAAACACGCCCAATGAGCTCGCGAAGCTCCTCACAGTCGTTCTTGAGTTTCCATCGAAGGTGATCCGACTGCAGTTTATTTTCAGACATGACCCTAACTGTCGCAAATTTTTTTAAAGACATACACTTACATCCCAGGACGACACGGAAAGGTCCTCAGGTTTGGTTGCCAGCAAAGAAGGTAATGTTGGCTGTGGCTGTGGCTGTGGCTGTGGCTGAGGCGTGGTAATGTTATGATGGAGGTCGTTATGAGCCCGCTTTATGGTCCAATCATAATTCTGGGAAACCTTCCTCAGGGCTGCAGCCATGGTACGGTCGAAAGCGAGCAACAATGCTAGCAGTGACGGTCTGTGTTGGCACCAAGAGAAATGGGGTGCCACTTTACTGCATGCAATATAAATAATCTATGAGCTTTTGGCAGGTGTGTGGTCATGGTGTCGTATAAGGTTACGTCCCTTGGCGTCTTCCCGTGGACAAATTTCGAGTCGAACATTCCTGATAGTAATACGCGGGAACATTCCCTCTTCCAGCGTCGAAGACAGCGGATGAGTATTCCGTCACAGTTCCGAAGGTACAGTGCACGAGCATTAGTTATTCGGTACCCTATCTCGACTGTTACCTGGTACCACTTAAATTTTATGGATGGAGCACTGTGTGAATATTTACACGGCGGGCAGGAGCGGATAAGTAGATTCTGCAAATAGTCGACTAAAGAATCGACTTGTGTCCAATAA
>QFEZ01000731.1:30397-57815 GCA_003316425.1 Russula lepida | reverse complement strand
ATGGAAGACCGCCCCTGAGTTCCACAACATCTGATGCACTTGGTGCGATCGATGCAGACACCCGGCTCACAAATGTTCCCAAATCAACCAATGTCTGCTTTGCCACCGATGGGGCCACATCAAAGAGGTTTGCCGTTATCCACACACTCACTGCAAACTGGGGTGTATCTGCCATGCCCCCGATGACCACCCACATGTCCTGGTCACACCGTGCAAAGCCACCATCTGAACATATGAATGATGGACGTAGAAGAGACGTAATAAGGGGATAATGTCACGAAGGATGTCACAGTATGTGACCATAAGAGGTGACTCATTCCTTTAGTTTCTCTGACTTGTATGACTTGACTTCTTGTATGACTCGACTTCTTGTATGACTTGACTTCTCGTATGACTTGACTTCTCATATGACTCATTCTGACTCAGATTGACTCCCATTTACATGACTCTACCTAGTAGTGACTCATGAACAATGACTCGTTCTGTATGACTTGTTCCCCCTGTATATAAACCATAGCGAACAGCTAGAGACAGCCTTAAGCTTGTCTTTCTGTGCAATACAGGTAGATCTGCTTCCCGAACAAATGAACTCCCTTTAGAGCAGTGTGCTATCGCCCTCGACGAACTGTTGGGCAACGAACAGCTGCTAGGACTCGCTCCCCACTTACGACTTAGGCTCTAAGTCACTCGACCAAGAACCCCGAGATTTGATACCTCTACCCGAGATCCCCAAATCATGAAACGAGCTCAACCAAAGCCAAATGATACTCGATCACCGATGACGCCATGACCTGTCGGTGACAGAAACCCATGCCATTCACTACCTATACCATCATTTATTCAGCACTCGGCAATTTACCCTGGTCTAGCAATTCTGCAGGTGGCAATGAGAACACAATCCTCAAAAAGAAAACATTGATCACAGCAGAAGAGCTGTGTGAACATTTACCTGCTCCCTTCTGTAAATTCATCACCTATGTCTGTTCTCTTGGTTTCAACCAGAAAACCAGACTATCAGTACCTTCATTCCATCCTCTTAAAGTGCTCAGAAGCAGAGACTAATCAGCCCATCAAAGCATCACCATTGTACTTGTCCCAGGTCAGTGTAGACCATGAACCTATCTTTACTGGTCAGGTATAAGTAGCCTCACCCTGTATGAAATAACCAATACTAACTAGATCATTTAGCCTTTGCCCTTCAACTCTCATGATTGATAAATCATCTCAGTACATGGATCAAACATCCACTCATGCCACTTGTGCAAGAAGGCACAAGATGTAGCACTGTTTACTGTTTTTGTGCTTCAAGATGTTGGGTTTATATGTTTTTGAGGTATATGTAGGCAAAGACTTATCACACTGATTCACACATTGACGAATATATTGTTGTAGTAGTGAGGGTGTAAAATTTCCGATGACAAATGACCTCAAGCTGGCTTGTGAGCTGAGCTGCATCCTAGCTGGAGAAAAGCCAGCAATTTGACTGGCTCAGCTCAGCCACACTAAGTGATAGGGGTGCCTATGGCACAGCTTGGCTGACAAGCAGACTGGGGCAGCTAATTACAGCTTGGCTACAGCTTGGCTTGGCTATAGTAGCCTCTGCAACACTATTCCTGACAGTGCAGCACATGCCCATGGCCTTCTCAACTTAGCAGAAACATGTAATTGCTTAGTACAGCCATACTTGCAGAGTATTGGAGCATGCACAAGGGTGTGCAACTGGCATGAGTGCATTGACCTGGCCAAGCTTGTTGTAGCTCTCTCTTTTGCATTTCTACAGTGCTGCACACATCTGTAGCCTTAGATACTTCAGATAATTGTGAAGTAGCCCAATGCAGCCATATCTACAGAGTATTGGAGCATGCACAAGCATGCATGGCCAATATTGACTCTCATCTCTGTTGCAGATCCCACTGGATGGAAGGCTGCAAAGTTTGCCAAATGCTAGCCAAGAGATTTTTAAAAATGGCACGCATGGGCAAGGTTTTCCAAACACACTGTAATTAAGATCCCCATTGCAAATTATATTATCACAGAAACACATTATCAATATGGGTAATGAGTCCAGTCCATGATCACCAGAGGGCCAAAAAAGACCAAATGCTAAGCAGCAGCCAAGTTAAAAAAAAGCAGGAGATAGCAAACACAGCAAATTATACACAGACAACAGTGTAAGAGAAACAAAGGGCAGGGTGCTATATTAATCCCTTGACATGGGAGACCTACAAAGAAGCAGTCCATTAATTCCGTGAATCCGTGGGGTTATCATAATCGATGAGTGGGAGGTAGGGCACGTGTGTCATGCGCACCACGACCTCTCCACCTCGCGGCCGCATCGTTCACTCATTTACGATCGCCATGACGCTCTCGCCGACGCGCAAGAATCTTGCGCGATTCCGCGGTTACGTTCCAGACGGTCTGCACGACGCTCATCACTCTCGAATCTTGTAGTCCGAGCGCGAGCACATTCTTCCATATGCCTTGATTGTAGACCGTAAACTTGTCCAATAATTGCCACCCTCCCACTGCACCTTGTGCACAGCTTTCATTGTCTCTGCTGCTCGCAACAATGCCGGCGTTGTCGCAGTCGCATTGGTTTGCCATTGCTTGGGCCATCGCAGCTGCCGACGGGAACTCCTCCGCAACGGAGAGAGGGAGGAGGCTTGTCGCGATCGCGGAAGGATTGGTGCGAACGCCAAGCGCATATAGGAGCAAAAGTGGGACGGAAGGAGCATGTGGGACTTGGAGAGGTACGACAGAAACAATCACTGTGGCGGGAAGTGGCATGGAAGATCCCACCGAAGTGGGAGATGAAACATGGACATGACGTGTCGCCGGGTTGTGGCGCATGTTCGTGATATCCGTGCGGACTTTGCGGGAGAAGGTATCAATGTTGATGGGTATAAGGGTGAGTGGTGCATTTGGGTCCGAGAGAGGTGCATCGTGAATGGCGAGGAGATGGGTGGGGAGGACGGGGGAGGTGCGATCGAGGACGGCGAGTTGGTGAGTATTCATGAGACGACACGCGCTGGAAGGCGCGGTCTTTGCGACGTTGAGTGCGTAGCATAGAGCCCTACAATCACGATGAGCAGGAGGGCAAAAAAGAGGACAGGGAAAAGGCTTGCCTGAGAGGGTCCTCGTCAGAATCCTGGTAAGGATACTGGGTCATGAGGTGGGTATTGCCAGAGCTGTGAGTTTCGAGAGAGCCATCATCAGAGCCGGATAAGGAACGGTTTGCCCTGTGTGTCGGGCGACGTGTGGGAATAGGGAGGGGTGCAGGCGTGAACTGCGGTGAATGACGCTGGGGTATCGAGGAGCACATGGCCGCTCCAGAGAAGCCAGATCCCGTGCCATTTCCCACGCCGATGACTCGGGATGACGAGTCAACGCGGCCTGACATCGTACAGCTTCCCTTTTTGATGGGTGGTGATGGTGGTCTGATGCCGATGCCGTGTTTGATGCCGATGCCGTGTAGCCAATTTGAATTGCGTAAGCGGCGCAAACCAGGCCGCCGAAGTGGTTTTACGAAGATAGAAATACTTGGCAGCTGGAACAAGATGTCTTCCGTCGCCTCCCTTTCCTTCCTCATTTTCTAGCATGTCCACAGAGGCCAACAGTGAGAAGGAGAAGCCCTCCCCCCCTCCCAGTGCGCCTCAGCCAACCCCTGTCTCCTGGTTCAAGTCAAAGCAGTCTGAAAATCAGGACTCTGCTTCCATCAGTTCAACTGGCAAACCTCTATCTATTGAATTGCAAGTTGCCAAACCCGTTGGGGATGATCCTAAGCCCGTTTCCTTCTTTGGCCTATTCCGGTCCGTCTCCCTGTCCTTTATCCCTTTTTTCATTCACGTTTCTCACACCGTCCCACCCAGGTTCTCCACTCGCACAGAGCTCATCTTTAATGTCCTCGCTCTTCTTGCCGCCATTGCCGCCGGTAGCTCCCAGGTATGCTCCTCACCATTTTCTTCTTTTTCTGTTTCATCTGTTATTAACGCCACCTCCTGACTGATCGATTATTTTGGTAGCCACTTATGAGTCTGCTATTTGGTAATCTGACCCAAGACTTCGTCAATTTCACCAACGCCGTCCAAAGCATCAATCCGGGTGATCCACAGTCGAGCGTCAAGGTCGACGAGGCTGCTAGAGGTTTTCGTCATGTCGCTGCCAAAGATGCGTCCTATCTCACATATATCGGTGCGTGATTTCTCCCACCTCGGCCACTTCCTTCTAAATCAACCCTTATAGGCGTGGGTATGTTCATCTGCACTTACATTTACATGAATACTTGGGTCTACACTGCCGAGGCGACTGCTAAGCGTATCCGCGAGCGCTATCTAAAGGCCGTCCTCCGCCAAGATATTGCCTTTTTCGATAAGGTCGGTGCTGGCGAGGTCACCACTCGCATACAGACGGATACCCGTACGTGGTTCTTGACATTCTCGTCCTAGATCGATACCGACAGTATACACTACGTACATCCCAGATTTGGTCCAACAAGGCTTATCCGAAAAGGTCGCTATCGTGGTCAGCTTCCTCTCTGCATTTGTGACCGGTTTCGTCTTGGCGTATGTAAGAAACTGGCGGCTAGCTCTGGCTTTGAGTTCCATTGTACCTTGCATTGCTATCGCGGGTGGACTTATGAACAAGTTCATTATCAAATATGTACAGTAAGTCTGCTCCCGGGTGTTCTGATTTACCCCATGTTCATTTAATCTAGGCTTCAGCTCAAGTATATTGCCGATGGTGGAAACCTTGCCGAGGAAATCGTGTCTACAATCCGTACCGCTCAGGCTTTCGGCAGCCAGAATATGCTTGCGTCTTTGTACGATAGTGCCGTCCAGAAAGCCTACTTTGCAGGTTGCCGAGGTGCGGTGGCCCACGGCATCGGTCTGTCCTGTTTCTTCTTTTCCATGTACGCTGCCTATGGCCTCGGTGAGTTCTGCGCTCTGTTGTTTCTACGAACTTGATTTTACGCTCACAAATCCAGCGTTCAGCTTCGGGACCACGCTCATTAATGAGGGCCATGCTACTCCTGGCGAGATTATAAACGTTATCATGTCAATTCTTATTGGTTCCTTTTCGCTTGCTATGATGGCCCCTGAGTTACAAGGTATAAGCACGCTTTTATTGCTTTTCCGTTTCAAAGTACTTATATAACTATGTGGTCGTCTTGACCTATAGCCGTTACCAATGGCTGTGGAGCAGCTGCAAAGATCTATACCACTATCGATCTGGTCCCCACTATTGACTCCTCTAGCGAAGAGGGCCTCAAGCCGAGCACAGTCGTTGGCGAAATTACTGTTGAGAATGTTAACTTCAATTACCCCGCGCGCCCGGATGTCCAGATCCTTAAGAACATCAGCCTTACGTTCCCCGCAGGCAAGACGACAGCTCTCGTAGGTGCTTCTGGATCTGGCAAATCGACCATCATCTCGTTGGCCGAGCGGTTTTATGATCCCCCCTCTGGTTCTGTGCGCCTGGACGGCAACGACATCCGTGAATTGAACGTGAAGTGGCTTAGATCGCAGATCGGTCTCGTGTCTCAAGAGCCCGTCCTTTTCTCCACTACCATCCGTCAAAACGTTGAGCATGGCCTCGTAAACACCCCTCATCATCGTGCATCCCCCGAGGAGAAGCTACGGCTTGTCAGAGAAGCATGCATTAAGGCCAACGCGGATGGTTTCATCTCCAAGCTTCCCCTTGGCTACGATACCCTAGTGGGAGAACGTGGTTTCCTTCTGTCCGGTGGTCAGAAGCAACGAGTCGCCATTGCGCGCGCGATTGTGTCGGACCCTCGTATTCTGCTTCTTGATGAGGCTACGTCGGCACTCGATACACGGTCGGAAGGTGTCGTACAGAATGCTCTTGACAAGGCCGCGGCTGGTGCGATACCTTGACACGATCATTAATACTCACTCACACAGTTTGTCAGGACGAACCACAATCACCATTGCTCATCGCCTTTCGACCATCAAGGATGCTGACTGCATTTACGTTATGGGCGATGGCGCCGTGCTAGAGAAGGGCAAACATGATGAACTACTCAGTGACGAAGCTGGCCCTTATGCGCGTCTGGTTGCCGCCCAGAGGCTTCGCGAGGCACGGGAGGAGACTGACATCGTCGATGTCCTCGAGGGACAACAACCATCCGAGAAAGCCGTTGAGAGCAGTGCAGACATTGAAAAAGCGGCAATGGAAGAAGTTCCCCTTGGCCGTAGCAACACACAGAGGTCCCTGGCAAGTGAGATAATGGAGCAGCGCAAAGTGCAAGGGTCATCGAAGCAAGAGAAGGACTATTCTTTGTTGTACCTCTTCAGACGAATGGGCAGGATCAACAAAGGAGAGTGGAAAAGTTATCTCTTCGGCTGTCTCTTTTCTATCGGTAAATATTCACCTTTCTCGGACGATCTGGGCCTCTCACGATAAGTTTGCAGCGACTGGTGCTGTCTTCCCGGCTTTCGGTATTGTTTGGTGTACGTAACACATGGGTTGCGATTCCGCGTGGCCAGAGAGTTAATTATTCCTTGCCTCAAACAGCTCAGGCTGTCACAAGCTTCTCAGACCCTACCCCTCAGGAACGTCGACATGCTGGTGACCGCAACGCCCTTTGGTGAGTCATCTCCGTGTATGAAATACTCACGATCGCTCAATAAGCGCGTATGTGCAGGGCGTTTATTATTTCAGTCCTTGCTATGATAAGCATTGGCTTTCAAAACTATTTGTTCTCCGCTTCTGCAACGTCGCTCTCTTACAAGCTACGCTCGCTGAGCTTGCGTGCTATTCTGAGACAAGATAGTAAGTCAGTTTCAGAATATCGTAACGCACACTCTTCTCACGACCTTTTTCAGTTGAGTACTTTGACCGAGATGAACATAGTGTACGTGCAGTGGCATTTACAATAATGTATACGTGAGAACTCACTGTTTTACTTAGTCTGGTGCGGTCGTCTCCCAGTTAAGTGACGGCCCACAGAAAATCTTTGGCTTGGCGGGAATTACCCTTGGAGCGTGCGTGCCTTTAAATTTTTCATTTGCGTGCATCTACATACGCTGACTATTGTGCTTAGTATTGTTCAAGCTATGGCCACTCTTACGATAGGTCTCATCGTCGGTATGATTTTCATGTGGAAAGTTGGTCTCGTTGGACTAGGTAAATTCTTATCGAATTAATGTCTTCCATTGATGCTGACGGCTTACAATAGCATGTATCCCTCTCCTCATGTCCACTGGCTATATCCGTCTGGTGTGTAGCATTGGTTGATCTTCTCTAGTTTGGATTACCGAATTTAAAATTTCAGCGCATTGTCGTCCTCAAAGATCAGAAAAACAAGAAAGCTCACGAAGAATCTGCTCAACTTGCATGCGAGGCTGCTGGAGCCATCCGCACTGTCGCATCTCTCACGCGCGAGGATGATTGCTTAGAGCTTTACAGCAAGAGTCTTGAGGAGCCCCTTCGCAGTTCTAATCGAACGTCCATCTGGAGCAACCTGCTGTTCGCCCTCTCCCAGTCATTTGCCTTCTTCGTCATCGCACTGGTGTTCTGGTATGGCTCTCGGCTGGTGTCATATCGAGAGTTTACCTCGAAGCAATTCTTCACTGCGCTCATGGTGAGTTAAAGTGGCCTTCGAGACTGACGTGCGCTCACCTTTTGCATGATTTGAATAGTCAACTGTCTTCGGTGCTATTCAAGCTGGCAATGTGTTTGCGTTTGTGCCTGATGTATCTTCGGCACGCGGCGCCGCCTCAGACATTGTTCAACTACTTGACTCGCGACCTGAAGTTGACTCTGAATCGACCGAAGGAAAGACCCCACAGAATGTCAAGGGCCATATCCGTGTTCAAGACGTTCATTTCCGCTATCCGACACGCCCTGGCGTTCGTGTGCTTCGTGGTCTCAACCTCACTGTGGAACCTGGCACATATGTTGCTCTTGTTGGAGCCAGTGGCTGTGGTAAAAGCACAGTGTGAGTGTCTTTTGTCTTGTGAAATAGCCGTCGTCTCATGTATCAACCTTGCTCAGTATACAGCTCCTTGAGCGATTCTACGATCCGTTGTCTGGCACTATCTACATAGATGACCAACCCATTTCTGACCTTAACGTTCAAGAATACCGCAAGCAACTTGCTCTCGTATCTCAGGAGCCGGTGATTATCCATATCGTTGATCATTCGTTGATTCTTTATGGCTAATGTCTCTCAGACCCTCTACGCAGGTACTATTCGTTTCAATGTTCTCATGGGAGCGACGAAACCTGTTTCAGAGGTGACCCAAGAGGAGCTCGAAGCTGCCTGCCGAGATGCCAACATCCTTGAGTTTATCCAGTCCCTGCCTGAGTAGGTTCCACCTTCCGTTCACCCTTGATTGTAACTAACTCCTCTTGCAGTGGCTTTGAGACTAATGTAGGTGGCAAAGGGTCCCAACTGTCAGGTGGTCAGAAGCGTATGTCTTGCTAGCCAATTGACTTTTCCTACCCTCTTGACTAACGAGGATTCAGAACGCATTGCAATCGCTCGGGCGCTCCTTCGCAATCCTAAAGTCCTCTTGCTTGATGAGGTCAGTGTGTTTGGCTGGTAAAGATCTCTATAGTATTAAAGTAATTTTTATAGGCAACTTCTGCATTGGACACGAATTCAGAGAAAGTTGTACAAGCTGCCCTTGACCAAGCAGCTGCTGGCCGGACCACGATTGCCATCGCACACCGTTTGTCAACGATTCAGAATGCAGATCGAATGTGAGTTTTTCGTATTATACTCCAGTCTTCACCGAGTCTGAGCTTGAACCACCGCTGCACAGATACTTTATTAAGGACGGCACAGTAAGCGAGTGCGGTACTCACGATGAACTGATCGCGAGACGTGGAGACTATTACGAATACGTGCAACTCCAGGCATTGAGCAAGAAATAATGATGTTTATAATTCACTACGACCTGCAATACATACCGGACCTAATGAGTTGAGGCGTTTAGCTGGTAGATACAGCACGGAGTGCAATTAGATTGACGTAGAGACATAGGACTTCCCGTTTCCCCTCTACATTTTGGAAGTTAATCGCATTTGTCAATGTTTTTTCCTACGTTATTTATTCGATTTTTTTTCGTAGTCGCAGTATTACCCGATGACAATTACACGATATGTTCTGACCCCACCTGATTTCATGGCTGCTCCATTCTGGTATGTAATATACGAATTGAAGCATTCCGTTACGTGACATCCTTTGTTCAAAGATGTCGTCATTATTGTGCTCCTATCATACTACAGTACGCCCTCTGTCGAACCGATGGTTGGCGCGCAGCATATGGAGATGGAGAATTGAAGACAGGCGGAGGAATGGAACGACAGCAAGCCGACCGGCAGTGGTCAAGCGCTACGATGCTACTGTCCGCCCCAATTCAGCGCTTTCAGCAGCCGCCGCAGCTGTGGACACCGCAGCCGTTTACTAGGTTGAAGCCACTGTGGTGCCTCTTTGCTGCTGCTGCAGACGCACGAGCAGTGGAGTACTTGAACCGTGGAGTAGAGTCATAAAAGACTGAGAGCAGATATGGGTGTGGGAGGCGATGATTTGTTTGTACGGGCGAAATGGACCGGGGAGAGTCGAGAGGATAAAGAGCTGTCTGTCTATAGAGGACGATCTCCTCAAGTTCGTGGGTCTTCACCCCCTGGGCCCTTGAACTCCCTTTCCTACCAAACCAACGAGCTTGCGGTGCTCGGTGTACGTCCCGTACACACACCTCACCCCTCACTCACTCGTACTAAGCTATGCACGCGCGTTTGACAGATAATGAAACAGATCAGACTGAGCGGATGTGTGCGCCACTGTGACTTCGGGGACTCGTTCTTCCGAAATTTACCGCCCACAGGTCAGTGTGAGTCAGTCGCGTGTTGTTTAATTAAATCCACCAGGTACATTTTAGTATGGTTTCATTACAGCGATCGGGAATTCAGCACTGAAACATGGGTTGTGCTCATTTCCGAATTCCGGAGGACCTGAATGATCTCGATGATGGAAGTTTTCTTTTTTTTTCCCTACCGACCAAATCAAACTTTTCAGAGTCAATCTCCTCCATTGCCACCTTGTTTTGTTGTCGTTTTTGTTCCGAGATGATCATGTGCAATGATGATGCTACACACCGCTATGAAACCAACCACTGGCATAGCGGCGTTCATAACGTACCCGAGTCATTACGCCCTCGTTACCACATATCAAATTGACCTCGTTCCGTACCTATATTCCTAAATCAAGTTGAGTCACTAGGGAACATCGCCCGAGACCTTTTTCGTTGGTGGTTGCCTTGACCAACATCATATGGCACAAAAATCGAAGCGCAGTAGTTGCCACGGCAGGAATTACAGTAATGCTGCGGTTTCGCGAGACTCGGATGTGCGAGTCCGCCGTGGCGTTGGTTCACCGAGGGGGTTGGCGGGGGTTGTACGCCGACCACCCATCCTTATCATCTCTCTACTTTATTTTACAGTAAGTGTGTGTACTGGATTAAGTGCCCGGTGATATTGGGCGCCAAGCCGTGGAATCTTTCGGGATGATGCAATCGGGACTCGGATGACTCGGAAGCAGAGCGCCCGCGGTTACTGTGGAATTTCTCGCGATGAGGGACTCGGACTCGGATGGGGATGAGGAAGAGCGCCCGCGGGTGCAACATGAACCGCTCCGTACGGTATTGTGGAATCTTTCGGGATGACACGGTCGGATGTGGGATGGAAGAGCTTGTCGGAAGTTTCTCGCGGGCGCAGGCAGGCAAATCGGAAAAGGGGTATGAATCGAAAGAAATGAGAAATACAGTATCTGACAAGATCCGCGAAAATTTCTAGGGATACAGTATGTGTGTTATTAGAGTGCACGCACAAATTAAATTCAGACGAGCTCGATCCCAACTCTAACAGAGTGCTCGCAAATGCTACATCGAATCCACTGCGAAGGGAGGTCGCAGTGCGTTAGCGCGTGCGTTCTCTACTAGAGTGAGGGGAAGGAAACTAGGTGTAGGTGAAAATTCTCGTGTATATCAATCATCTTGTCCATCGGACCATCGACTAGGATGCGGCGTTCATCACTATCCTTCAGGTCATGAAATCGACAAAGATGAAGGATTGAAAGAGTTGGACAAGGCAAGGACTATAGTAAGTAAATTTCTTCTAGCTGTTGCAAAGAGACGATAACAGCATGAGGAACGCTCAGCTCTTGCCTTTAATTAGAATGTGACGAAAACAGGAAATGATTGAGTTTGGTGAATCGAGTCGGTGTTGGTGGTCGTTTCGAAACCAAGTCATGAAAACAGAATAGATAGATCCCAACATAAGCCTATCACGAAAAGATACGGTCTCATCAACAGCGAAAGGAAAGCAGAGAAGACACCCGGAATAATAAAGACGGGGGAAATTTCAGTAATCACCCGTGGCCAATGAATGAACAACGAAATGTCCCGTCCACAGGCCTATCGTACAGATGGCTGACTGTTTTGTCGGGCATCGTGTTAACACCGGATAAAGTTACCCACGATCATGAGTGGAATACCCCAAGTGTCTCGCCGAATCGTAAATGAAAAACAACAGTTGACTGTTGCTTCCTTGCCTGGGGTAGGGACTCGAGGTGCACGTCCTAGAATTGGTGTGCCAGCGTCCTGCTTGATTATAGGCTTGGACCGCAATACGCAGGAAGTCAAGACAGCCTTCTGTGTTGAGTCAAATGCGACATTGCCATATTTCTAGTTATGTACCACGTCAAGTCATGAGGGGAGACAGGAGGAAGTCTGCACACCTCCCAATAATTCACAGCCGATTCTTCCGCCATGAGTTCGTATATGCAGAGTCTGCCCTGTTCAGAAGGAGCATCTAAGCGATCAGTCAGGTGCACACCCAAGTAAAACCTACATCTCGAAGCATGTGTCCTTCCACGCCGATTAGCTCCGCAAACTCGCGATTTCCTTTGTAGATTTCGCCAGTTCGCCGCCAGAGGCACGCGGGAATACTCATGCAAGCGAAGACACGATCATAGTCTAGCATCATACGTTCGAAGGCTTCCTCGATGAATACCAAGTCCTGCATGAAAGCGTCAACACCTTCGTATCGCATCCAAGAATAATGCGCACCATGTCGCGTAATGACTGTGCGACTGCCTAAAGGTTCTGGTCAACATAGGGCCGTCGTACAGATTCCTCAGTACAAAGCTCACCTGGAACTTGGGCCGTAAGACTGATAGAGGTTGCAAGATCTGCTGCTTTGACTCTGGCGACAGACTACGAGCGCAAAACGTTAGTGAAAGCCTTTTGGAAGAGGAGGTCGATGTACCTGCAATCCATCCATCGTGACAACCGAGCATAGCCCTTCGCGTAATTAAAGGGCTTCAGTAAGCCCGCCTCGTACTTGGCTCGAATCACGTGCTCCAGACGTTCAACACGCGTCCCTGGGGCGGGATCAGCCGCGGCGAGAAGGAATTTCTCTGTCAGGCCTGCGCTCGGAAGTACCGATGGCACGAGGTCGGCATATCGCCGTAAAAGGTCATTGACCTGTGGTTGCCCTTGCTGCTCAGGAAAAGTCGAGGACTCGGGCGTAGCAGAGCTGTCGCTACTGCTATGGGTTAGTGGGAGGGCCGCGCTTGACACGTCGAGTACCGTTGTTGCGAACGTGTCAGCACCATTTAGGGTGTCCGCTGTGAGAAATGTCTGTTCATCGAGAGTTTCCAAGAAGTCGCTTCCAGGATAGGGAAGATATGATTAGAGTTGGTCTTAAGACAAGACCTGACTAGACATGTGACTCACGAGAGGGAAGAGAACTCTCGTCCAAATGACTCCGCAGGATACAGGTAGGAGCTCTGCGGCGTCGACAGGCCAGGCCAACTGGACGCAGGTGTCACAAAAGCAGAACCAGAGTAAGGTGGTGCGATTGCTACATGGGTAATAACGCCATTAGCATCTAGATTAATGCCACCAATTACAATCAAGTGACAGGCAACAGAGGGACAAATTGGAAGGAGAGCTGCTACATATGCTCCGTGGCATGGAGAAACGAAGGAAGAGATGATGTGTAGGAAGAGGCGCGGATGTAGACATACCGGAGGCGCTCGCTAGAGGCGCCGGAGCAGGTGCAGGTGCTGACGTTTGCGGGTCGGCGGCTATGGTTTGCTTGTTCGGCTTGTTTTCATCATGACAGAGGTGGCCAATCTCCCGTTTAATGCTGATGAAGCGTATGAGCAAGGTCACGAAGATTTCATCGCACTCTCGACCGCGGAAATAAAGAGGGTTGGCAGGTCCGGGTGGAGGGAGAGAGGCAAGTACTGTACTCACCATCGTTGACAGGGACGCCCTTCATCACAGGTCATATGACTCCGTCGACAGTACAGACAGGCGTGGTTCACCTTGCGCCGTTTGCCCATTTTTGAAGGACGTTTCTTGCCCTCTCCCAAGACACCCTCTTCGTCGTGCCCATTGGTCGCTTCTTGTGCAGCGATGATCGAGCTAGTCGAGATCGGGCCCGGGGTTAACTCAGATGATGCAGCGGCGGAGGCCGAGAAGACAGCAGTATCCATAGTATGGAGACACGACTTTTCAGTGAGGGGGCTATTGCTGGGTGTGTCACCCACGTCGACCAAGAGTGTCTGGGTGGTCTGTTGTCTGAGCGGGTTGCAGGTTACTTTTGAGTCTTTGACCGATTGCCTTTCTCCCCGCGACGGCAGCTCACTCTATAATATTCATCAGATTAATTATATAATCACCGATCGGGTGGACCCGGCGCCCTTTTAAGGTCGCTCTCTGCGCATGAAACTCGTTCAAATGTAAGGATGACAATAAATGCTGACCCGAGTTATCATGTGGGCCACGCATAGCAGTCGGTGAACAGTCGATGGGGCGTATTTAGAGGTTGACCCCGGTGATTGATTCGTCTGAATAGTGCCTTGGTACCATAAATGGGAACACCCTGAAGCCCGGTCAACAAAATTATTAATAGAGATCGGGAAATCGACCAATGATACAGCCTTACACGGCCTCCTGCGGCCAGGCGTGGGTGTCACCCCAGATGTCTTCCTCGCCGCGGCGTCATGAGTTGTCTTGGTTGATTCCAATGGATCCCCGCTGCATCGCCATGAGGGACCGAGATATTGAGACATCGTGAGTTGGGGGGATTGAGACCCGAAAGTTGACTAAAAGCGACTACGATTCTGCTTATCTGCTCCTACCGTTGCACGGTCAGTACAATCGATCGATTGCAGTGCTAAAATTACTCAATCTTTTCAGATTTGTTAGCCACTATCAAGAGCGAGTGTTGTCGTGTCTATTAAATGTACCGCTCGCGAGATAATTCTTGGACGTTCTGGTACAGACATGGCACCCAGGCCGTGACTCGGGCTTAGAGAAGGGGAACATCGCTCTCAACGTTCACATCTCTGCGGTTCTGGCCATTTTGGCGCTTGTGGAATGGGAAATGTGTGCCTTCGACAAAAGTCCCAACTTCCACACATTAACTCTTGCTCATAATTTAATCGGATGGAGAGAATGTCCATTTCAGTATCTCGGGTGACCCTCACGGAACCTTTCTTGATATCAGACTATTTCGATGTTAAGACCCGCGATAGTCACAGAAGGGGATAAAGAACGAATATATATTCCAAACGTGTGGTTTCAGAGGTCTAAGTACTGTACATCACGTGCACGGAGCATCATGTGAGGGTCGTGACGCTGACGTGATCTCCAGATCGCAACATTCGAGAAATGGTTTCGGGAACGAAGTGGACAATCCAAGGAAGATCGTTTGATCCGAAACTCCAAAGCCTCAAGCCGCCAGCTTCAAGAGTGGATCTTACATGATGTGGTTTTCCTTCTGCGACTACACCCTCGATAACGCGGTACTTATGCGCTCCAGAGCAATATCACAACTCAGGTGTATTGTATCAGGCCTCTCATATACCCTATCATGGACGAGAGACCAATATGTGGCCAATAGGAGCTACACAACCGGCTGGATTGCCTATACCCAAATCCAGAGGTCATTGCTGATGCCGATGAACCAGCTGAGATCGGCTGGAATGCGAGATTCTTGGGAATGTTGGGCTCGATCTCGTCCCGCGGGCGGTGTGTTACCGTGTGTAGCTGATCTGGATTGTTCCGCTCACGGATTGTTTCATTATTGTGTCATCATGGCCACTGGATGTTGTGCTAGAAACCTCCGCGGACAGGCAGAGCACGCTCAACCAAGTGCAGGGGAAAGCAAGGGACATGGGTACAGTAACAACAATAAATAAGACCCAAATTACCGCGACGCTAACCACGATCTTACTACCGTTGTCACCAGAAATGGTCACCATAATCCGAGTATATGATCGCCGAGAAGCTTGCCATCTCACGTAAGTCCGTCAAACACTGCATAACAAAGTCGACTACGATGAATATTCGTTTGGAAGAAAAGAAGGAAGAACACACATCAACGAGCTCGTTTGGCAGTCCGTTGAGCGCAAGGCTACTCCATCTGGCAAGACCAGGCAGTACACTTGCAGTGCGCAACCGCACCTCACTTTCTTCCCCCTCCTGGCCGACGAAAACGTTTTGGGAGAGGCCATCAAATAGTAGACTCGTCGCGCGATCAAGTGCCCGCTCAAGGACGAGCGAAAAGTTAGACGATGTCAGTAAATCACGTGTCTCCTCCAGGAGTGTCATGAACGCAAGTTCGTGGGTGTCGTTGTGCGCGGGAGGAAAGCCACCGCGAGTGAGGAGATGTGATAGCGCGGAAGAAGTAGGTGGGAGGAGAGTGGAAAGGAAACTGGGAAGAGACAACATCAGCGGTATGAGGGCATAATTAGGTCAGTCACCCTACTTGATTCTCCGTTCAGTTCCTTCGAATGTGATCTCATGCTCAACGCGCCGCCGGACGTCGCTTATGAGTCTATGCAGTTCAAGGACGCCAATTTTGTTCTTCAATGATACCCTATAATACGTCATGAACAAGACCCGGGCAACGAGAGCAGAGAGCTTACCCTTCGAATACTTCCTCGACGCCTCTCCGCACACGCTCGCCGACATCTTTCCAGCCTACGTTGAGGATCCACCAGCTAAGCGATAGATACTTGCGCTCTGTCTCAGAATCCACTCCTTCGCGCCATATGCCTTCTTCCAACCCGGTCTGTTGACCAAATAGAGCCTCGATATCGTGCGAGTGTGTCGGGTCAACCAGGAATGGGAATAACATCGACGATAAGGAGAGTTCATATTGGCGTCGTGAGCGAGCATCTTCGTCACGCTCGAGCTGTATGACAGACTGAATGTATTTATATCGGCCAAGGAGAGAGAGTTGGATATTAGTGAAAATGGTTAGAAGGGTGATTGAGTAGAGGACGGTGAGCGTTCTTGTCACAGCTAATGAGGCGAATGGTCAAGAATATATCTGACACACGAACAAAAGGACGCACTGAGCATCTTGACCTCTCTCCATAGCTCTGCCTTGCTCTTCACCGAGGGATTTGGTTGAGAGGAAGACAAATCCGTCTGCAATGATGAGAAGTGTCAGAGGTGGTGTAATGTTCGGTAACTGCGCACTCACGACAACAGAATCGTCATTGCTGCTAGTTGCTGAGCCGGAGATGACCGATTCTGATGGTGCTGTCTTCGGTTCAACGAGGCGTACAGAAGGTACTGATGAGCTCTCTTGCGACTCCAATGAAAATGACGATGTTTCTAAAGATTGTGGCGTGTGGCCAGGCAGTGGCAGTGACTCGGTCATAGAGTCAGCCGGCTGAGGGACTTCGGGTCGAGGAGACATCGATAAATAAGATGCCGAGCTAGTTTCTGATCGTGCATCTGAAGACCGCACGAACTCTGCACTGGATTCAAGAGAGTCTGCCCTTGGGGACTGTTGACGATGCGGCGGTGGCAGCTGTCCCCGCTCAACAGACCGAGGAATTCGCGGTGCTTTTGATGCCCGAGAAAGGGACTGAAGTTCAGTTGTCAATGCCTCGACATCCATCTCCTTCAATATGTGTTTGCTGAGTAAGGGCGTGTAAGTCATGATCGTAAATGAGATATCCTGTCTATTCTGTTGGAATCGTTTGCGCATGCTACTCGGCATCAACGATGAGAGAAGATGGCAAGGGCGAGCCAGCTTGGACGTACTTTTCCCGTGCTACTCGCCGTTCGAGGGCGCTGTCTCTCAGGTCTGCAACGCGCGCCGCAGCGTATTGGCCAACGAGGTACAGACCGCCGATGACACCTGCAGACCGGACATAACGAGAGCGTCGCTCAGATAGATGGTTAGGCATCGTCATTAGTGAGAGCGAAGAACATGAGACGGGGGTGTAACTGTCAGGCGGCGTGAGCGCCGCCCTGGAATCGCACGACGCAGCACGTGTTACTATACTATTCCGCTATACTTGTCTACCGTCTAACAAACTCTTCACTCCTAAATCGCGTCAACTGCTCAGACAATTGTTGCCACCGTTCCTGCACGATTGGCATTTTGGAAATGCTCTTTGGTGCCAGATAGCCGCGATTTTTCCAGCTGGTGTACCATTCTAAATGAATCTGTTTCAGTAACAAGGTCTACTCGATCGTGTCAATGGGACTACACACCAATATCCTGGCGACGCGTTGGCGTTGCATCGATGCGATCGGTACGTCCTTTCACGCAGTCATAAATGGACAGGCGATTATAGTATCTACAAAATACTGTGCCTCCCTGCTTCTCGACAGCTTCAATAGCAGACTTGGACGCGCGAGATGGTGTTATGTGGATTGGTACTTTGAGATGTTGTGCGCCCTGGAGTTGCCAGCGTCGAATCAAGGAAAGAACAAAAGGAAAGCATGGACGTGGCGCACATCACCCAGTAGCTTGACTCCGTCATGAGCATTGTGTATACACCCACTCATCACAAGTTCTCTCGCGGTGATAGGCTTTTCAGGTGATGATGTTAGACGTCCCTGCTCAATCCAATGGGCTATCCGATCGAGGTTTACAGGGGCATAAGTTTTGCCATTGATGCTGTTGAATAGAAATTGAATTTCCTTTGTCAACAACCTCTTTATCAAGACGCGACAGTCAGTACGACACGTACGAGTTAGTGAAGCCCTTCTTGGGAAAGAGCTTCGAGATGGTGGTTTGTCCACCCTCGAAGCCCGCCTTAGGCTTTCCATTGCCCGACCGTGCCTTTTGGCCCTTGTGACCGCGTCCGGAGGTCTTGCCCAGTCCAGAGCTACGACCACGCCCAAGGCGTTTTTGCTCCATGAGTCATGAGAACGGCATGAATATTCATATCCTCAAAAGAGTACTCACTGTATGCCGAGAGCCCGCTGATGGATGGAGGTTGAATAGGTGCACGCGCGTACCAGACACACGGGTGGCGGACATGGGTGGATGATTGGGTCTGTGAACGTGCGGCCGGCAATGCCCGGCAGAGACGTTCTCACAACTTTCGCACTCTCGTGGCGACCTAATCAACTCTTGACTTGCACAATGGTGAGCATCAAACCCTTTCAATCGAAGGGGTCTATCCTTATGCCTCTTGAAGGGTGGTGGTGCCAGGTATCCCTATCCAAAGCAAGTATGGACACCATCAGGTAACCTTGGACAATCTCCGATTGTTCGTGTCCACACACTCATACGTCTCCTTCATTAATAGGTGGCTGGTGGACGAGACCATCAAACTGGAAGGCAAATACTGCTATTTTGTTTGCAGGGGTACTTGGGGTGTCATACGGTGTCTGGACTGTTAGCGCTGACAAAGAAGTAAGCACACCCCTTCTTGTTCCTCAATTCATGTAAATGCAACCTTGGACCCCCAGTATCGCTACAACGAACCAATTCGCCCCATCCCTTCTATGCGGGTACGTCTATGCCTTGCGTAATCTACGCTGCATTACCTAACTTCTTATTGCGTTGTTTTCAGTGGGCGAAGCAGTATCGGGAATCTCAAGAGAGGAAGGGGGAAGATAAATCGTAGAACATGCTCTACTGTTTATTTGATTTGTGAACGTCCCGTGCGCGATGGTTCATCTGTCTTGTCTGCCGATCAAGGATCACCGGCTGTAGTTGGCGACATCGCGGAGTCACTTGCGTAGTCGTCTAGGCGCTAACTCCGAGTATTTTGCACCAAAGCGCTGCATGTGGGAGAACCTTTCATTCGCCTCTATGCTGAATATAAGTCACTGGGCCTGGCTAATGGAGTGTTGTTAACCTGGTCATATTGGACAAATCAAATCAATAGACGACATATAAACAATCGCATCCAAGCGATTTACAGAAGACCTTCGCTAGTTGCTGCTCGCGTCTGCTCACGCCATGATCCCACGGGCCCCCAAGATTGGGGAATTATCTCAACCGTCAGTTTCTTCATCTCCCTCCTGGTCTTCGTCCCCATCCTCCATATCAGGGTCTTCATCTTCATCATCCTCATCATTGCCTACACTCATATAATCGTTCATACTGGGACCATCCAATGAATGTCAATGATATACCAATAAGTAGATGAGGAAAAATGCGCACCAGTACACCAGGGGCTTGGCAGCTTTTACTACCTCCATTACCAGCTGGCCGAAATTTGGATCCAAGACTTCCTTGTCTGTAAAATGATGCACAACAACGAAAGAGCGGCATTTCAACAGATCGATGTCCCTGTTTCTGCATTCGGCTTCTGAACAAAGGCGGCTTTCCAAAAACTCACTTATGGTTCTTATCGAAACCCTTGGGTGCGGTCTTCAATTCATCGTCCCTTCCGAAAATGTTCTGCCGTCCTTTCTTGGCATGCGGTTTTGGTGGGCCAAAGTTCTCGACAAAACGCGGAGCGCTGATGATTCGACGCAGACGAGAAGAGCTACGCAGGATGTGAGACCGGATAGTTGCGATCTCGTTTTTTCCAGGGCACCAGCTACCAGCAGCAAGGAGACTTTCGCCGCCAGGCTTAACTACAATGTTATGGTGAGCGCGTAGTCACAACCTCTTCAGTAGACGATTCCCTTACCCATTCTGAATATTCGCGTATATGGACCTCAGCGAAACTCGTCTCGAGCAGAGTAAGACACAAAACGAACGTACATGTGATCTAAACGATAGAGTATTAACTTTTAAAATGCAATCGAGAGTTATCGAGGCACACAAGAACCTACAACCGGCGAAGATACCCTTTCTCCCACCTCTTGAGAAGGTCGCGGAAAGGTTTGTTTTGTAAGGTGTCTTGTCATTGCTGAATCGAATCTGTGCAGTGTCAAGACGACGCGAACGTCCTTGGAGAAGATTGGGACGCACATCGCGGTAGATTCTGTAGATAATGTCCTTGGGCGGTAATGGCGGAATCTGCGGGTCAACTTCCGTAAATAGTTCCGTTAAATTCTCTATGAAGGACTTGAATTCTGCCTCCGCTAGGCGAAACACAGGCTCTAGGAGCGCGGATTGTTCTTCAGCGTGCATGGGCTACCCTCGGAGGAACGTACCATGTAGTCTAAACCTAACATATCACCGAAGTCAGTCATTTAGCGAGAGACAAAAATAGAAGCGTCGTCACCATTCCCGGTCGTTGCACTCTGGTTTTGTGAGCTGCAAAAGAAAGTCAAACGTATTTTGAGATATTTGACCGGGAGGGACTGCGGCAGTAGATTCAAGCAAGTTGGCTCCAGTTGAACTGATCGTCGTAATATAGTATAAAATAAAATAGCACTCACCCCGTCCCGTCTTCGGTGCTTGGACAACTTTCCCAACGACTCGCTGGCCCTCTTTCAACTCTGGTCCCTCGCCCTCCTCGCCTTCGTCGCTAGCAGCATTGTTGTGCCTCTTACGAGGAGAACTACCCTTCGCGCGAGGTGTCTTACCACTGGCATACGATGCACGCTTCCGTTTTGCGCCTCGCTTCTTCGTCTCTAAATCACTGTCGTCATCCAGCGCGTCACTGTGCAGCGATTTTACGTCGTGTTCATCGTCTTGCTCCGAATAGGCGTCGCTGGTTGCGCCGTCGGCGTCTTCCGGCTCAGAAAGTGCTGATTCAATTGCTCGTTTCCGACCATTAGTGCGCTTCGTGGGCATACTAGAGTTCTCTGTCGAAGATTTTTTAATGACGTTCCTCTTCGCGCGTGTTGATGGTGCCTTGGGAGGCATATTTAGGTAGCAAGGGGCGGTTTACGCGTCTTGTTCGCTGTTCCTCAAATGACGCGGCGTATAACGAGCGTGACTCCTCACGTGCTTGGCGAACTACTGGAACAAACCGGGGCCAAGATACTGTAGGTTCACAGAACGCACACCATAGCTCCAGAGACTAAAATAGAGACACAATAACCTAATAAAACGCGACGAGAGAATAAAATAAACGAGGGAGTGAGAGAGAAGAGGAGGACAGCCAATCAGAGAAACCCACCACATACGCCACTAGCATAAATAAGACCCAAGACCCCGCAGGAAACACCACAGGCAAAATAGGAATGAACGACGACGAAAGCAGGAAAATAGACACAGCAGAGACGACAAAAAAGGAAAAGAACTCGACAAACAACGACATAGACCACGGCAAGAAACGAACAATCACACCCCCAAAGCAATACGACAACCCGACACGCGCACGGAACAATACTCCACTAATGAGGCCAGACCGCGCGACGACCCGTCAACGACCCCAAAACACACGAGCAAGCGAAACGACATTACGACAATCAGGGACAGTGGAAAAAAGGAAGAAAACAGCCGAATCTCAGGACAGGCACCCTCAACCCAATGTCCGAACCACAAGACCTAAAACCAAGCCAACAAATGTATGAAAGGCGCACCTACCATGTCTCCAACCCCCGAGCGTGATACAACTTCACTCACTATTCGGCACTTATTAAGTAGTTAATGCAACAACTAAATAAAGCGCTTCCCAAAAATAAATAAAAATGAATGTATAACTTAATGGGCTCAAACTCAGGACTAGCTTCTGTCAACGGCGGACTGTACACATCCCCACTCTGTAGCCATCGACTCTCGAGTGCCTGTCGCGCTTATCCATAGGCGGCCAAGGACACGTGCCTTAGTCACCGTGCCTTTCATACGGAATTGGGTTAATCAGGAATGTAGCTTGCACCCCTTTTCGACGCTATAAGACCGTAGTTGTTCATCAAATTTGCACCCCCAACATCAGTAACAACATGTCTGAATCAGTGCCCATCCACCCCGTTGCTCCTCGTCTCAAGGACGGTCCAAAGAAACCCCATGTGGGCCCCTCCATCGATGATTACAAAGCCTTACACGCACAATCAGTCGGCCCTGGCTCAGACGAGTATTGGACCAAGGTATGTCGCTACACCGTTACTGAAAAAAAAAAACCAATGATGGCTCACCTGTGATCGCGTATCTAAAAGGTCGCTCGCGAGACGCTACACTGGGACAGGCCCTTCACGACTGTCCGGACTGGTAGCTTTGAAAAGGGCGATATTGCCTGGTTTCCCGAAGGGGCCCTGAACGCGTCCTACAACTGCGTCGACCGTTGGGCCTTCAAAAATCCCACCAAGGTTAGTCCCTGTGACATCTGTTTCATCGTAATAACTCCACATCTGATCTGTAATGTCACCTCAGACCGCGATCATCTACGAAGCTGATGAGCCAGGCACAGGCCGTGAGATCAGCTTCGCTGAACTTCTGCATGAAGTCTCCAGCGTTGCCAACGTACTCAAATCCTTCGGTATCAAGAAGGGCGACACTGTCTCGGTCTACCTGCCCATGACATGGCAAGCCGTCGCCGCCTTCCTCGCATGTGCCCGCATCGGTGCCGTCCACTCTGTGGTGTTCGCTGGATTTTCGGCAGACGCCCTTCGTGACCGTATCAATGACTGCAACAGTCGTGTCATCCTTACTGCCGACGAAGGGCGTCGCGGAGGGAAGACTATTGCGACCAAGGCTATTGTCGACTCGGCGCTCAAGGGCTGCCCGCAAGTCGAGCACGTCCTTGTTCTCAAGCGCACGGGAAATAAGGTTCCATGGACGCAAGGGCGTGACAAGTGGTGGCACGAGGAGACTGCGCGGGTCCCCAACTACTGCCCGCCCGAGCTCATGTCAGCGGAGGATCCGTTGTTTATCCTCTATGTGAGATATTCCCTTGTACAGCTGTTGGCACGCTTCTGAATTCTCCTTTTTTGAAGACGTCTGGCTCCACGGGCAAGCCTAAAGGGGTCGTGCATACGACGGCTGGATACCTGCTTGGCGTAGCCCTGACGCATAAATATGTCTTCGACGTTCATCCTGATGACAGGTACGCTTGCGTGGCAGATATTGGCTGGATCACTGGACACTCGTACGTCCCTTGTCTCGTACCTGTCTCGCCTTTTTTAATTAAACCTTTTTTTTGGCATTACTTGACAGTTACATCATTTACGGTCCACTGTCAAACGGTGTCACCACTACAGTCTTCGAATCGACCCCCGTTTATCCTACGCCGTCGCGATATTGGCAGGTGGTCGAACAACACAAGCTGACGCAGTTCTACTCTGCGCCTACGGCGATCCGCCTCTTGCGTCGTCACGGCGCGCAGTATGTAGAACCTCACGACTTGAGCTCTTTGCGGGTCATCGGTACCGTCGGCGAACCTATCAACCCCGAGGCCTGGAACTGGTACAACGAGACTGTCGGACGGCGTCAATGTGCGATCGTTGATACATACTGGCAGACCGAGACAGGGAGCATTGTCATCACACCATTCCCTGGTGCGATCGAGACGAAAGCAGGTTCCGCGACTGTGCCCTTCTTAGGAATTGATCCCGTCATTCTTGACCCAAAATCAGGAAAAGTACGTACACTGGTCAAATTTCTCGTCACGCTCTCCCAGGTGTTAAACTTTGGCCTCTGCACAGGAACTGGTGGGCAATAATGTGGAGGGAGTGCTCGCCTTGCGAAACCCATGGCCGTCGATCGCGCGCACAGTCTTCCAGGATCACGATCGCTACCTGGCAACTTATATGAAACCTTACCCCGGCGTTTTCTACACTGGTGACGGTGCCGCACGTGATGAGCACGGTTACATTTGGATCAAGGGTCGCGTCGATGGTGAGTGCGCGCCGTTTCGTGTCTGTGGCGTTTTTCCATGTCTTGTCGCTCACATACACCATAGATGTGATCAATGTTTCTGGACATCGCCTGTCGACGGCAGAAATCGAATCTGCACTTATCTTGCATCCTGGTGTGGCCGAGGCCGCCGTAATTGCTGCAACTGATGATTTGACCGGTCAAGCCGTTTTTGCCTTTGTGACTCTTAAACCGTGTGTCTCCTGTCCCCATTTGATAGCAAATTGTCTTTAAATTTGCTGAACTTCTGTCATTCCCCCCTTTTAGCGAGTTCAAGTATGACTTGAACGAGGAGGAGGGTTTGAACAAGGAACTTGTGCTCCAGGTTCGCAAAGTTATCGGCCCCTTCGCGGCGCCCAAGAAGGTCTACATCGTCCCCGACCTTCCCAAAACACGCTCTGGCAAGATTATGCGCCGGATTATGCGCAAGATCGCCGCAGGAGAGGGCGATCAGCTAGGTGATCTGAGCACGCTGGCGGAGCCGGGCGTCGTGGACCAGATCAAGGCCAAAGTAGCCAAGAGCGGATAAATCAAATCTACGGCCGCTCGTTCGCAGTAGTAACAATTGTCGTCTCTCTTTCTTCTTTCTTTAATGGTGGGGTGGGTCTGATCTTCTGTATCTGTCGTACTAGAATTGCTTGTAGTAGAAAACTACTGTCGTACAGAATACCTGGGTATATGATGCAATGTGATTAGGGGTATCGTGAATAATTTGCGATGTTTCTCTACTTTGTTTAGTGTCATCGTCGACATCGATCATTCCACAAACCATCCAATGTAATGCATGCTGGAGCATCCTCCTCACTACCTCACCCCCCTTTTACCCCCTCTCTCCTCTCCTCAAGCTGCCCAGTCATCTAACTTCATCGCGCGGTGCCCCGCACGATATCAGAGTACAGAAGGGAATCCTCTGCGTTCTCATCTGGTAGAATTTCCCAGCCATCTTCATCAAGCGCCACGAGACGACCGTCAATCTCCACAACTTCAAAAGTCTCCTCGTCCGTCATAACTGGCTGACAGCGATGACGGCGCGTCTTGGCAGGCCGCGCCATGGCGAGTAGCATAGCGCCCGACGTCGCTTGCTCCTCCGTCATCCTGGCTGCTTCCTCTGTGCCCTGTACCTCTTCCTCCTGCAGCTGGTGGTGTTGGAGGTCAATGTCTTCCGCGGTGAGGAAGATATCGGTGGTGCAGGCGGCAGCCATGCGGTGATTGTAGAGGTTACGCCCAGCAAAGGCACGCGTGCCATTATCACGGCGTTTTTCCTGCCGTTGTCCACCGTAGTCGCCGCGTTGGTCACGTTCCCATCTGCGATCGGACTCGAGGCATTTTAGCTGTTGTTTGCGTTCTTCGAAACGCTGTGAGAGAAAATGATACATTGTGTTAGCGTGAGGAGGGATTGCGTGAATGATGATTGTTTTACCTCTCGGCCAGCCTTGCGTCGTTGCTTGTCGGCGAGTTTGCGTTCGTTTGCTAGAGAGACCGCTGTGACTGTGGGTGTTGTTGGTGAGGTGCTTGTTTGTTCAAGACGCGACATTGGGATGTCGGTGTCTAAGAGCTTGGTGGTGTTTATGTTGTGAGCGAGTAAATTGCCAGGTGCTTTTCAAGCCCTGTAACTCAGTCCGAGTTCCGTCGATACGAAAAGCAAGGAGTATTTATGCGATAGTGTGGTCGAGTCATATCGCTCTGGCGGTAACGAACGTGCTAGCAACCCATTCATTTACGAGGCCTGTGATAGGCTGGTGGGGCAGTGATTAGTGACTCGGTCCCGAGTCGGTGCAACCAAAACCAGTATCGAATATTGATGCAGACGACTTGATGAGCACTTTACAGCTAGCTGAAGACTCAGGGCCCGTTCGGTGCACGATAAAGTGTGAAATTGTCCCACAAGTTGTTGCACTTGCCCACCTGCGTGAGTACAATAGCGTTTCGTACTTTTTTTTTGGTTTTTTTTTTCCCAAACACCAAATTGAGAAAAATAAACTTTTCTTTTTTGGGCTGCATCGGCAACCCTGCAGCAAACTTTTTGGGCTCGTACGAGCTCGTACGAGCTCGTAAGAGCCCAAAAAGCTGGAAAAGTTTGGAAAAGTTTCATAAAGTCCAAAAGCTGACAAGTAACCTACATTTTGCCATAAGCTGCCTTTGGCCACTGCAAAAAAAGTTGAAAAATGGAAAAGTGTAAAAAGTCCAAAAAGATCCTTTGTCAATCATTTCATAAACTATACTTTTACATCTTTTTGTCATTCTCCAGCATGACCAAGTTTGGCTTTTTCACTTTTCAGCTTTTGAGCTTGTTATGGCTTAAAAAAGCTGAAAAGTTGGAAAGTTTTTGTACAATTTCCCGATGTGAACAGTCTCAATTCATGACAAAAGTGTAATGACACATGAGCAGTGTGACTTGACACATGATATTTTTATCTTGATTGACCTGGGAGTTTGTTGGCCCAAGATGGGCCAATTTAATCTTTAATTATTTATCATCAATTATGTTGTATCCTCAGGAGTCATTGCACACAGTGTGTGCTCACTGCAAGGGATTGTATGAGTCCCAGCATACATGATGCACCCTCTCTGGTCAAGATTGGATCCATCAGAAAAATGGAAATTTCCTTAAACTGCTTAAAGTTGGCTTAAGTTACTTAAAATGGTCTCAAAAAGTGTGAACCTACTTACAGCATGTTCAGAAAACCTTGTCCATGTGCCATTTTGTAAAAAAATCTCAGCTAGCATTCAGCAAACTCCATAACCTTCCATGGTCAGGATCTGCAAGAGAGATGAGAGTTGATATTGGTCATGCATGCTTGTGCATGCTCCAATACTATATAAATATGGCCACACTAGGCCACTGCACAATTAGTTAAAATATCTAAGGCTGCAGATGTGTGCAGCACTGTTGGAAATGCAAAAGAGAGCTACAACAAGTTCTGTTACCGCCGCTTGATCTGACCGACGCGAGGATCCAAGTCACGCTCAGAGGACAACCCAATAGACAATACTTAGGTCTAATGGTTGTATAAAGAAGGGACTTGTAGGCTTTTACGATGTCCAAGTACTGTGATATGACGAGTCGTATTCCAAGTAGAGGGAATAGACAACAAGATAAGGGATCAACTTGATAGGGGAAGAACCGATACAATTCCCAGTATACAAACAGGAGAATTGACTTGGGTTCCACAGACCGGAACCAAGCCAGTACTTATACTACAAGGGAACCAAATAGTGTACAATAACTGTAAGAGGAAAGAGAACTAAAAGAATAGAGACATGAGAAGAATAGATAGCATAGTACACAAGAGAGTAAGCAAGAATAGTAAGCATAGGAGTGATCAATAAGCGAAAGAACAGAATAGACAAAGGTATGGGAAAGATATGAAGCGCAAGGGAAGATATCGTCCAATAACAACACGATAAGTAAGCAGTA
>QFEZ01000731.1:0-30225 GCA_003316425.1 Russula lepida | reverse complement strand
CTTTCCTTGGTATGTTCCCGGTCCTGTCCATCCCATGAGTAGGGGATCCCACATCGGGTCGTCTGCTTCTATGCTTCTTTCATCATCCGAGCTGTGTCTGTCGACAGGATGTCCTTGGTTGTCCACTTCCGTTAGCTGCACCATCAGGAGAGGCCAGATAACGGGTCTTGACATATCTGGTGGCTCGGGAGTTCCTCCTACTAAGTCTTCTGACAAGGAATCTATAAGATCATTGAAGAGGGCTGTAACAAGTTCTGCCAGGTCAAGGCACTGGTGCTAGCCACACACATTTGTGCATGCTCCAATACTCTATAAGTATGTCCAGACTTGGCCATTACATGTTTCTACTGAGTTGTAAATGCTGCAGGCATGTGCTGCACTGTCAGGAAGGCATGCAATGAGGTCCACCAGGTCAAAGCACTGGTGCCAGTTGCACACATTCCTAACAGTGCCGCACATGCCTATGGCCTTTACAACTCAGTAGAAACATGTAATGGCCAAGTCTGGACATAATTATGGAGTATTGGAGCATGCACAAATGTGTGTGGTTAGCACCAGTGCTTTGACCTGGCAGAACTTGTTGTTGATGCAAATACAGCCACATGCAGAAAGGAAGTGACCAGAATGTGGTTGAAGAATGGCTATGATAGAGCCAATGGGGTGCAATGCTTGAAGGCTGAGGTTATGTGGAGAATAAGGATGATGTGCCAAAGGGATAAGAAGACAAGGACCGATGAGGAAGAGCACACAGAATAGAAGGGAAGTCGATACTGATTCAAGCTAAACTAGACACTTTAAATACATGATAGTGCTATAGGGGTTTTGTACATTATAGGAGACAGGAAGATAGTTGAAGTGACACTTTGGAAGCAGAATTGAGAGCAAATAAACAGAATAAAGATACGATGCATTCTGTAAAGAAGAGGGGCTGGGAGGTGGTGCATGAATGCAATTGAGGCAGGTTTCCAAATGGTGGGTGTCAGACTTGGAGTGATTGCAATGGAATAGATTGGAAAATGTAGAGATTCGGAAAAAGCTTGAGGCGTTGAAGAATGGACAGGTAGAGAGGATGTCTGCCACTCCCCCTGTATTCCATCAGTTGTAGCTCTCTTTTGTGTTTCCAACAGTGCTGCACACATCCACAGCCTTAGATATTTTAACTAATTGTGCAGTGGCCCAGTGCAGCCATATCTACATAGTATCAGAGCATGCACAAGCATGCATGACCAATATCAACTCTCATCTCTCTTGCAGATCCTGACCATGGAAGGTTATGGAGTTTGCCAATGCTAGCCAAGATTTTTTTACAAAATGACACATGGACAAGGTTTTCTGAATATGCTGTAAACTGTGTTTAAGGAGATTTTAAGGAGGTATTAAGTACTATAAGGATGCAATAAGACATTAAGAAAATTTCCATTTTCCTGATGCACAATTCATGAATGGGCTGATCAGGGTTAAAAAATTCTGTGCCTTGATCATTTATGACATGTTCTACATCTATGTTATTTTGATTTGCTTGGGTGGCCACTTGAACCTACAAGACAAGTGGTCCACTGGCAGTGAGTGAATGCACTACATCAAATTACACATGTGACTCTGCAAACCTTCCAAAAAGTCAGCCAATCATTGGACTCTTCTTGAAGGGTTACTCCAAGGATTGCTTGTTGCTGCATTGCAACTTTCTGACAAGTGCAGTGGGAGAAATTACAATCACCACCCTCATCAACTTATAAAAGAAGACAAGACAATATTTTTTTTGCTCAGGCTCATCTGTTATCTGAGAAAGAGATGAGGAGCCCTGCTCAGGCTTGTCTGTCACTGGAGACTGTCTTGCTTTTTGATTTCCATGTGCATGAGTAGAGGGGCCTTGCTCCATCACTGGAGCCTGGGCTGTTTTTCCTTGAGTAGAGAAGCCTTTTTGGGTGGCATTCAAGTGGTCACTGAAGGAAGGGGGTGTTGGCCCCTGGGTCAAGATGTGCTGCCAGGTTTGAATGAGAATGATGATGAAGTCACAATAGATAACATGCAACTAAGTTATCCCGGTGACTTCCACTGTGTCACATCTTGCTCTTGTACCTCACATATCTCTCTCATCTTCAAACCTGAGGTTACACATACTCCACATTACTGGTTGGGTTATGGAATTGGGAAAATTAGGGATGTAGCTTGTGCCCTTTTTCAACACTATAAGATCATAGTCATTCATCAATTTCACACCCTCGACTCAGTAGCAACATGTCTGAATCAGTGCCCATCCACCCTATTGCTCCTCGTCTCAAGGACGATCCAAAGAAAATCCCATGTGGGTCTCTCCATCGATGCACGCACAATCGATCGGCCCCGGCTCATCATCACCAGGGGACAACTCGGCGTACGCTGAAACACTCTGAATTTCCAATGGAGTATGCTCTCAATGCGCTGCGATACCTCCAAGCGTTGCATTCGCAGTCGGGCGCGAACACCACCACGGGTAGCACTAGTACTGCTAGTACCTAGGACGGTTGGGCGCTCATCTTGGAAAAGGGCTTTCCGTTGCACCGCAAGGTCTGAGTATTGGACCAAGGCATGTTGCTACACCGTTACCACTGATGACGACTCACCTGTGATCGCGTGTCCAAAAGGTCGCTCGCCGGACGCTACACTGTGACAGGCCCTTCACGACTGTCCGGACTGGTAGCTTTCAAAAGGGTGATATTGCCTGGTTTCCCGAAGGGGCCTTGAACGCGTCCTACGACCACGTCGACCGTTGGGTCTTCAGACATCCCAACAAGGTTAATCCCTGTTACACCCGTTTCATCATAATGACTTCACATCTGATCTCAGATCGCGGTCATCCGCGAAGACGATAAGCCGGGCACAGGCCGTGAGGCCAGTCTTGCTGGTCTACCTCCCCATGACATGGCGAGCCGTCACCGCCTTCCTCGTATGTGCCCGCATCGGTGCCGTCCACTCTGTGGTGTTTGCTGGCTTTTCGGCAGACGCCCTTCGTGACCGTATCAATGACTGCAACAGTCGTGTCATCCTTACTGCCGACGAAGGTCGTCGCGGAGGGAAGACTATTGCGAAAAAGGCTACTGTCGACTCGGCGCTCAAGGGCTGCCCGCGAGTCGAGCACGTCCTTGTTCTCAAGCGCACGGGAAATAAGGTTTCCATGGACGCAAGGGGCGTGACAAGTGGTAGCACGAGGAGACAGTGCGGGTCCCCAACTACTGCCCGCTCGAGCTCATGTCAGTGGAGGATTCATTGTTTATCCTCTGTGAGATATTCGCTTGCACGGCTGTTGGCATGCTTCTGAATTCACCTTTTTTTCACCTTTTTTGAAGACGTCTGGCTCCACGGGCAAGCCTAAAGGTGTCGTAGATACGACGGTCAGGTACCTTCTCAGTGTAGCTCTGACGCATAAATATGTCTTCGATGTCCATCCTGATGACAAGTACGCCTACATGGCGGATGTTGGCTGGGTCACTGGACACTACGTACAGTACATTGTGTCGTGCCTGTCTTTCCTTTTTTTAATTAATTTATTTTTAGCATTTCCTTGGCAGTTATATCCTTTAGGGCCCACTGTCAAATGGTGTCACCACTACAGTCTTCGAATCAACGCCCGTTCACCCTACGCCATCGCGGTGTTAGGAGGTGGCGGAGCAACACAAGCTGACGCAGCTCTGTTCTGCGCCTACGGCGATCCGCCTCTTGCGTCGTCACGGCGTGCAGCATGTAGAACCTCACGACTTGAGCTCCTTGCGGGTCATCGGTACCGTCGGCTAACCTATCAACCCCGAGACTTGGAGCACGGATAGATTTGGATTACAGTAAGGGTCGCGTCGATGGTGAGTGGGCGCTGTTCTATTTCTGTGGCGTTCTTCCATGTCTTGTCGCTCACGTACATCACAGATGTGATCAATGTTTCTGGACATCGCTTATCGACGGCGGAAATCGAATCTGCGTTTATCTTGCACCCTGGTGTGGCCGATGCCGCCGTAATTAGTGCAACTGATGAATCACAAACCGTATGTCCTCTGGCCCAATTTGATGGCAGACCATCTGTAAATTTGCTGAAGTTTTGTCATTCCTCCCTTTTAGCGAGTTCAAGTATGACTTGAACGATGAGGAGGGTTTGAATAAGGAACTCGTGCTCCAGGTGCGCAAAGTTATCGGCCCTTTCGCCGGCGCCCAAGAGGGTTTACATCGTCCCAGACCTTCCTAAGACACGCTCTGGCGAGATTATGCGCCAGATTACGCGCAAGATTGTCGCAGGCGAAGGCGATCAACTAGGTGGTCTGAGCACGCTGGCGGAGCCGGCTGTCGTGAACCAGATCAATGGCTATTCGTCTCTTTCTTTAGCGCGGTGTGTCTAATATTTTGTACGCTGTCGTACTAGAATTACTTGTAGTAGAAAACTATTGTCGTACAGAATGCCTGAGTATGTATGCCAAATGATGCGGTGTGATTAGGGTATATAATTTACGATGTTTCTCTACTTTGGTTAGTGTCATCGTCGACATCGTCAATCATTCCACAAACCATCCAACGTCATGCCATGCTGGAGCAGCCTCCTCACAACTCCCTCCCCCCCCTCCTCAAGCTGTCCAGTCGTCTAACTTCATCGCGCGGTGCCCCGCACAATATCAGAGTACAGAAGAGAATCCTCTGCGTCCTCATCTGGTAGAATTTCCCAGCCATCTTCATCAAGCGCCACGAGACGACCGTCAAACTCCACAACTTCGAACGCCTCCCCGTCCGTCATGAGTGGCTGGCTGCGATGACGGCGCGTCTTGGCAGGCCGCGCCATCGCGAGTAGCATAACGCCCGACGTTGCCTGCTCTTCCGTCATCCTGGCTTCTTCCTCTAGGCCTTGCGCCTCTTCCTCCTGCAGGTGGTGGAGGTGTTGGCGATGGTCAATGTTTTCCGCGGTGAGGAAGATATCGGTGGCGAAGGCGCCAGCCATGCGGTGATTGTAGAGGTTACGCCCGGCAAAGGCACGCGTGCCATTATCGCGACGTTTTTCCTGCCGTTGTCCGTCGTACTCTTCACGATTGGCGCCGGGCTCAAATCTGCGATAATATTCGAGCGCTTTGTGCTGTTTTAGCTGATATTTGCGTTCTTCGTGAAGCTGCGGGAGTGTGTGTTAGCGCGGGCGAGGAGGGACTGCATGATGATTAATCGTTCTTACCTCTCGGCCAGCATTGCGTCGTTGTTTGTTGGCGAGTTTGCGCTCGTTTGCTAGAGAGGCCGCTGTGACTGTGGGTGTTGTAGTTGAAGTGATTGTTTGTTCAAGACGCGACATTGAGGTGTTGGTATCTAGTAAGAGCTCGGTGGTGTTTATACTGCGAACGGGTATGGTGCTTTTCAAGCCCTGTAGTTTTACGAGTTCCGTCGATCCAAAAAGCAAGAGTATTTATGCGACTACCGCGTCGTGGTCGAGTCATATCGCTGGCGGCAGCGAACGTACTAGCAACCCATTCATTTACGGGACCTGTGATAGGCCGGGTGGGGCAGTGACTAGTGATTAAGTTAGTTCTTGGTGACTCAGCTCGGTGCCACTGAAACCATCGAAAATTGATGCAGTGATGACTCGATGGCCACTGTAAATTTTAGAAGCACCACTGATGGAGCACAGGAGAAACAGGCTGTGGCTAGTACGTATGTGACTCTCGGGCACTTCGGTAGTCTTCCTGCGGACAATTCTGTATTCAGCGGACGAGGAACGTGGGGGTGGCATGAGTATTTTCTATGTCAGATACACTTATGCCATGTAAGGCCAAGTGGCTTGACGGGGCGCGGTTCTGGACGTCTTGCCTGTCATTCAATTGATCGCATGGGCGGCCGCCATTTTTGCCTTTGCCGTGTTAGCCTACCATATCACGTTTTAGGATCAAAGCTTGTTGTAACACATGCATCACATTTGCATCTTCACTAACCACTCTCATGACACACAAAGATCGCTCCCCTGAAGGTTCTCTATTCCCCCCGGCCAATAGGAACGAAGCTGGTTCTTCAAAGCTCCCACCGCCTTCCTTCAACGAGAGCGGGGGAGATGCGATCGTGGCATTTGTCGAGGTTGCTGACGTGTCCCCTGCAAAAGGTGAAGAACCTCCCGAGTTCACGCCGTACGAAGCAGAACATTGGGTGTCGGGAAGTGATAAGATCATTTCCCATGACCCCCATCTAAACGAAGACGGTGTGTGATGCGTGGTGCAGGATTATTCCCTGCTCTTACGCTAGTCTATTTCCCTATACTGTATTGTATTCAAATTGACCCTGACAGGCGAAGCACTTTATCGCTTCTTGCTCTCACAAGCCGAGATGCCACCGACTTTCCGCATCCATTGTCGTGGCACGCATGATGAAAGACGCACGCGTATGGTCAGCAGGACAGATGCGCAGGGTCACCATCATACCGAGATGGAGACCTATACTGTAACCGTTACCGACTTTGACTTCAAGATTAGGCAGCCTGTCCCTCCCCGTGCGACGCAGTGGACCGTCGCGGACGAGGAGCCTGCATATAGGGGCTGCATGAATAGAGAACTCGGGCTTCCTGGTAATGCCACCAAGGTGGCTGGTGAGACCAAGAAGCGGTTCAAGACTTGGCGAGCGGAGCAACACAATCGTGGTCTGCCGCCATGGGTGGGACCCAACGATGGGAGGCCTGACGGAGCAGCCTCTTTTCAGACGGGTGCAGTCCAGTATCCGCGGAGCACGGAGGTTCTCAAGTCCTCTTGGACCATGCGTCAGTGGGCGGATGATTACTGTCAGAGCCGGAAGATCTTTAAGGAGTTTGTTTATGAGAAGGTACGACCCGATTGGTGGCCGTTTCGGCTTGATGCTGAATTGAGGTACTCGTCGGCCGCGTGAACTCATTTAGGTTGTCTACGGATGGGACCTCGCCAGACTAGAGTCGGCAATTCGAGCCGCCATCCAATCAACGGGCTATAATCATGATGTCCGAGTTTGTTTCAAGTCAGGGCACAGGACCGTGATCGTGCGCCCTGATAGGTCAATTTCAAGAGCGATATCCAATCCTTGGCTCAAAATTCTCCTCATCATTACATTGATTTATCCCTGTATTTGGTTATTTAAGCGCCTATATTCGCGCGGTGGTGGGCGTTGGGCGGTTGGGGGAGGGGCTTATGCGATGACGAGATGGGAGAGTGGAGAATCGGGAGGGGAGTTGATTGGAGAGTCAGAAGGGGTATGGATGTCGAGATGGGAAACGACCATCCGGAGATCAGTGATGGAGCGAAAAGTGGATAGAGCGGAAATGATTCAGCCCATTTGGCCCTGATGTCGCAACCAGGCCCGGGGGTCCTCTTCTCGTTCTATTTTATCCTTCGTTGTATTATGTTTCTCCACGCGGAATTCAATGCTTTCCCTCACCCTCAAGGTCCTCTGGTTTGCCCTGGCAATCCTCGGTCTGTCTACCCTCTCTCACTTCTCTCTCATTCTTACCATCATTCCTTCTCAGGTGTCCCAGCGACATGGCTCGCCTTCATCCCATTTGCCTCCGCCATTGGCACCTACTGGGCATCGGTCCTGTATTGCATCACGGTCACCGTCCTTGAGGTCGTATTCTCCCTCGGTACGTGTCTACTCATTACCCTCTCTCTCTCACGCCCTTGACCTCCAACTGGCTAGGGATGATATGGAGGATGAATCCTTCCAGAATGCCGCACTGGTTTTGTGTCGTGCAGACAGTCACCATCAGTCTGTGCTTCCACATTCTCACCGGCATATGCGGTTGCTTTACCTGGGCCTCGTATCTGACCGTCTTCAAGCCATACCGTTCGATACAGGCATCGGCATCGTAAGTGCTTTGTGGCGGTAACTGCGGACGTGTGGTTCTGAACTACACGTTTCAGTGCCCTGCTATGGCGAAGGGCCTACTACTTTTTCGTCATCGTCTTTCCTGTGTTGGTTTTCACCTCATATTTGGTTGCTGTACTCGTGTCGGATTCCGTCCATCCGGTAAGCGATATGCATTGCGATAACACCTCCCCATTATGGTATGTTCGGCTGTCGTCTCCCGGGATGCGTTTCACGTCTCATTTTTATCAGGCCTCGTCTCCTGGGCTACGCCGGTGCCCCAATAATTTTATTCACGCCTTGTTTTATCCTCTCTATTGTGACCGCCGTCCGTATCCTTCGGATGCACGCCAGAATACGCCAACTTCGCGTAGGAGAAGGCGACCAAACTCAGTCAACTCGCGTCATCAAGAGCGGTTCTCGCACGATAAAGTCTAGACGGTCGGCTGCCACACCCGTTAGCGGTATATCCGATAAACTTCCGCCTCCGACTCTCGATGGCCAAACGAACATGACTATCGACGTGCGGCTGCACAGCTCATTGACCCCATCTTCTTCGCGTGCTTCCGTTATGACCCCGAGAACTATTGAGTCAATGCCATCCAGTGCTCATGTTCCGATCGAGCTACCTACTTTTCCTCCATTGACCTTCCCAACCACCTACCTATCGCAGCCATCCCCACTATCGTCAGCTAAGGATCTAAGTTTATCCGACGTCGACCGCGGTCGAACTCCGTCCCCAATTGTCTTTGCCCGTGCCCCTCAGCATTGTCCACAACACCACGTTCAGTTGGATGCAGCAGGAGAGCCCTGCGATGACCGGTGTGCCTTTTCTGGTTGCGATCGGCACACAGACCCGCCACACGACGCAGTTGTCTCTCAAGAACCACCGAGATCTCTTACCTCACCTTCACGTGTCCCAATATCGCTTGAAGTTGGCGAGAGAATGCCGAGATTCCATCTTCCCACAAGGTCGCCTCCGAGCGGGTTACGTCCTAGCCTGGAGCTTTCGCCGGAATATGCGCGGGCGCGACTCGAAGCGGATCGTGCTTCCCTCACGAGACGCCTAGAGAACCTGACCTCGTTACCTTACTCCTCGCATCGCCCACTCATTTCGAGTTTGACGAGTGGACAAAGCCCTAATGTTATTGGGTCTCACCCGAGCATCACGTATATGGACCGTACGCTGGACAAGTTGCCAGAGGTCGAGGTCGACGGAGCGGATAGGGACAGTAGTATCCTGGTGAGGAGTGAAGAGGACGATTTCATGGATGGACGCAAAGCGGTGTCTTCGGATTCTCATGAGACGCCATTGAAGCCAGTCAGACAATTCTATCGTGAGCAGCTTTTCACTCCGTTTTGCCCGTGACATATTAATTGAGTTTTGATGATCCCGCAGGGTCGGCGCCTCGTCCCTCCATTGGTCGTCCACCAGGACTTCATCCAGCTATCTTGTGCATGGTCGTTTTTCAGTTGTGCGTTATTGTTTTTGTCCTTTTTCTTTGGCCATTACCAACCCCCACTTTGTCGTTCTTAGGATCTTCTTTTTCATCTTGGTCCTTGCATCGTTGAGCACGGTCATCGACTTGATCAGGGATCAGACGGTCCCTACAGCGTTTGAAACGCAACATATCGCCATTCTTTTGGTTGCTTGGTGTCCAGCCATCGTTTTTGGTTCGTCCGCATCCCCATTTTTAACATCGGATGGATTCCTCAATATCCCCCAGGTTATCTCCCAGGTATTCGCAACCCATTCTTACCTCAGCACTGCTGTGCTTAGTACGCATTTTCCTTCGTCATAATCAACCATGTATACACTTCTTCACTACACGTAGCCTGTACGTTGTAATCTTAGAAATTATGCGCTGCTTTTAAGCTTTTTATATACGCTTGCTACGAGGAAAAGTGCGATGTGGACAACTGCAGTTGTATTGTCAATGTACAAATAGCCCCTAGTTGTATTGGCAGGATCGTGACAGTAAAAAAAAGTCATACAATAGTCAAGATCACCTAATGGGGAGACTAGATAGCGCGCCTCGAGACGAATACCTGTGATGAGAGAAGATCGGATCAGTGGCGAACTTGTTCCGAGGGTGAGCCAAGGCTAAGCAAAAGAAGTTCACCTCGAGATCCTGGGGCGTCGCGACCCCAAGCACAAACTTGCGTTCGTAATCGGTGACTAAAGACGAAAAAACGACAATGATCCAGGCCAAGTCCTTACAAGTCTGAGAACAATGGCTACGTACTGAGCGCAAAGATGTTGTCCTTCAGGAAGCTCTCCAGGTCAGCCAGTGCCGTATCGGGCGTGATGACCGTGTATGGGTTCGTTTTTGCGGAACGATTAAACCTGGTCATGCAAGAAGAAATCTTGTCTGTCTACACGACAGACAGCTCGCTTTGTGAGTCCGAGTCCGCGTCGTCGGCAGAAGGGATCGATAAAGCACACTGCACTTACGGGGTTCACTTCGCCTGCCTCCCATTTCTTCTTTAGGGTCGCGACTTCGACATAGCCCAAGAGATTACGACGCTTGCCGAGAACACTGATTTTGTGATGTTGTTGTTGTTCGAAATTGGTGACGTGAGGAGGTGCGATGGGACGGATGTATGTGAACAACGACTTATGATTTCTTCACAAGGCTGATGAGAGACGATCTGTTACGTACGGTATATGCGAGAAGTCGCGGTCATAGGCGAGTTCAATTGCACGAGCTATAAGCTCAGTTCCAGGTAAACAAAATGCTGGCGGCACTTGCAAGTCCTAAATTGAGTTTTTTTTTTTTTTCAAAAAAAGTTTTTGAGGAAGGAAAGAGATTAGCGAGATGGCACGACATTATCTAGAGCGCCTTTTGGATAGATTGTTTGTTTACCTCTACTACTGCGCCGCGATACTTGTCGGGTGGTGGTAATGCAGATTCACTCGTTGGGGCGGCATTGGTTGACAAGTCTGCGGTGGCCATTTGTGGTGGGAGGTAGATAAGTAAGGGAGGGAGAGGTGAAAAGCGTGGGGAGGGGTTTGCTCGCGACCGGAGCGGAGGTTATTACATGGAGATTACAGTGGGTGACAGGCGCACGTGTAACTTACCAGTCAGTGAAGTGTCCGAGTCTGAGGTCGCGTCGCGTCTCCACGTCACGTAGGCTCGGTCCCGATCTATTCACGCACGCATACACGTACTGGCTGTATGGACAGTACGGGACCGACAATCGAAAGTCAACAACCAGACCCAAAGCCAATCCGCCGGTTACAAGATGAAGTCATTAACCGTATCGCCGCAGGCGAAGTAAGTCCTCCATTCCATTCCGTACATACTCGCTCTGATGCCGATTTTTTTAATTAAAGATCATACATCGTCCGGCTTCTGCTCTCAAGGAACTACTTGAAAACTGTTTGGATGCGGGCGCTACTTCAATTCGTATCACCGTTAGGGACGGGGGAATGAAACTGCTTCAGATACAGGATAACGGATGTGGAATAAAAGTGTGGCTCTTTCTTCTTTTCATCAGCGCGACGACCATTTTAACGCTCGGCGCCTTGGCCATTCGCAGAAATCAGACCTTCCGATACTCGCGCATCGCTTCACGACATCCAAACTATCCAAATTCTCCGACTTGTCTCATCTTACAACTTATGGTTTTCGCGGAGAGGCACTCGCTTCGATATCACACGTTGCAAACTTGACCGTTATCACGAAGACGAAGAAAGAGAGCTGTGCGTGGAAGTGCGTGTTGCGTGTCCTTCCTTCCTTCCTTCCTTCAAGTTTTTTTTTTCTCTTTGATGTGCTGATCCGTGGTGTCCGCCTTTGATGGTGGATGGTTTCGATTTCTCAGAGCCATCTACGTTGATGGGGAAATGATGCCGTCTCAAAAAGGCGCGAGCGCAGATCCAAAGCCTTGCGCTGGGAATGACGGAACGACAGTAACGGTGCGTAGGTAAAATCCATCTTGCCCCGTATTGCCCCTCATAGGCTGTATACGCGCGTGTGCCCAATAGGTAGAGAATTTATTCTATAACGTGTCTGCCCGCCTTTCCGCTCTCCGGAGTTCATCTGAGGAATATGCTCGCATCTTGGATGTCGTTACCAAATATGCCGTTCACAATGCTGGGGTCTCGTTCCTTTGTAAAAAGGTGTTCATGCTACTCCTGTGAAGGTCTGAGGGTATCGCTGACATCCTCTGAGGTTGGTACCTCAACCCCTGACCTGTCTACCCCGTCCTCTACGACCAAGCAAGCAATCCGCTTGTTGTATGGTCAGGGAGTAGCAAAGGACTTGCTCACTGCTGAGGTTTCGGTCCCGAGAAAGGGAAAACGAAAGCGTGGTGCAGACGTTGATCAGCAAGGAGGTAGCAAGTCCGACGAAGATAACAGCTGGATGGCGCAGGCCCACTTTACCAGCGCAAACCACCATTCAAAGAAGTTTATTCTTTTGCTTTTCATCAATAGTGAGTACTTATTGACCAATACTCGTATGGACGTTTGAGATTATTTGTAGACCGTCTGGTGGAATCTTCGAGGATAAAAAAAGCCTTGGAAGCTTGTTACACCAGTATCCTTCCAAAGGGCACCTCGCCATTCATCTATCTTAGGTAAATGCACTTCCTCTTTTCTGTAATTCAGCGGAAAGTCGAACGGGTGCTATCAATAGCTTACAACTGGACCCGACAACCGTTGATGTGAACGTGCATCCCACCAAGCGTGAAGTTCACTTTTTGGATGAAGAAGAAATCACAGAGCGTATAGCGGATGCTATCCAAGCCAAGCTCGCTCAGTCCGGAGAACGGACGTTCGAATATCAGGTTGGCACAATGCTACGCATACATTCCATCCAACTAAATTCTCTTCGCGTAGACTCTCCTCACTGGGGGCGCCGCCACCACCGACTCTGGTTCATTACACAGGGGGAAGGAGAAGGCGCGTGAAAACAACACGGGAAGCGATGCTGCGTCTCCGATCCCACCTGGTACCTCTGGGACTAAGAAGATTCTGTCGCAACATAAGGTACGAACGTCTGCGGCCGACCGAACGCTCGACTCGATGTTTCTTCCCCCTCCGACACAATCTGGAGATCTCGACAGTACGGCTGCACGTTCGGGCGCCGATACAATGAAGGAAAGAAGGAAGATAAAGGAGATACCACAATCTACTTGCTACCTGACAAGCGTGTTGACATTAAGGGAGAACATCAAAAAAGCAAAACACATGGGTATGTAACATGTCTCACCATTTCTTACGATATTATGATTGACAGTCACGATTTAGAATTGACGGAAATTCTTCAGAAGCACGTCTTTGTCGGTGTTGTGGACCTCTTCCGCGAGCTCAGCGTCGTGCAAGTCTTAAAAAAGTTGTATCTAGTAAATCATGGCGCATTGGCGTAAGTACCCCTAGACTCTTACGGTGAGCGGCGTTGACCTCGGTTCTGCAGAGAAGAATTGTTTTATCAGCTCGGGCTCAGGCAGTTCGGCAACTTTGCGAGGCTCAAGCTAGATCCACCTGCGCCACTGCGCGCGCTACTCACATTGGCAGTTGACGCAGAGCAAAATACTGAACTCAGCAAGTTATCAAAACCACAGATCGTCGACGTAAGAGAACTTCGAACCGGTGGTTGTGTGAAAACTCCTTTACTCTTTTCTTTCTTTTCTTTTCATACAGTCTATCGCGCATATCCTTATCTCTCGAAGAGACATGTTAAGAGAGTACTTCTCGCTTGGTATTACGGTGGAAGGGATGGTTGACAGCCTTCCGGTGCTCCTTCCTGATTTCACCCCGAATCTGGACAAACTTCCACTATTTTTCATGCGACTTGGTCCGCAGGTGAGCTTGTTTCCACCTCCATTTAGTAGGAGGGAGTTGGATACTCAGTCAATGGCAAAAGGTCAATTGGAACAACGAACAGGAGTGCTTTGATACGTTCCTGCGAGAACTCGCATATTTTTACGTTCCTGGTCCTGGCCCTCTGCTCGTTCCCTCGGCCCCAGGACACACAGGGAATGATGACGCTGACAAAGACAAAGGCAAAGGCAAAGGCGACCACACCGTTAACGCGCAACTTCAAGAAGAGGCATCGGCGTCAGAGAAATGGCAGATCGAGCATGTTCTTTTCCCAGCAATGAAACGCTACCTGATTGCTCCCAAATCTCTCCTGACGCGGGACGTCGTGCAAATCGCCAGCCTACCAGATTTGTATCGAGTATTCGAGAGATGTTGATGTATGGAGGAGTTGCACTTTCATTCATTCATTCTCTATTCATGACTACAGCAACGATGTTAATCTACATTACACATGTCCGGGGATGGAGCCAGCGTTCCGTGTTAATTTAATGAGGTGCAAAGAATCTAACGTGTTTGGAACAAATCAAAGATTCAGGATAGCATGAGTAAAGTGAGATAAGAGATGGGACTGTATAAATAAGACCTCAGAGACGAAACAGAATAAAATGGAGGACGCGTAGAAGACAGTTCACATTGACGCAAATAATGAGAAGCATGGTGACATGACGACAAGTGAAGAAGTGAAAGAGTGAAAGAGTTGCCAAGGGCAAATAGGGACAAATAAAGTTAATTGCATTGTCAGAATTAGTATAGAAAACGTGGGCATGGCCTGTGACACTTGATCAGTGATTTTAGCAGTCAGAATAGGCTGTCAAAGTGACCAAGGACTAACTGAGGGAAGGGAGAAGGAGCGAGGGCGTTTGGTTTGGTCAATGCCCCGACCCGTTGACGCTCCACATGGTCCCCAACGCCACGGGCGAGTCGTAAACAAACGCCTCCGAATCTGAGCTACAGTCGCTATCATCGTCCGACCCGCCCCGCTGCTCGAAGCCAGGCACACTCTCGACGCGGAACACGTCGATAAACGGCGTTTGAGGTATGTCGGTCGAAGACTCGGTCGATTTTGCCAAAATGGCGGCGACGCGGGCTTCAAGTTGTTGGCTGGGTTCCGTAGGTAATGATGATGATGGAGCGATTTCGCCTGTAGAGTTGTCGCCTTGAAAGAATGAACTGAGCTCATGGAGGTTCCGGACTAGGCCACTTAAATCGTCATCCTCTGATGGTGCTGGCGGAGGGAGGCGTTCAACATCCTCGGGTTCGAAATGAATTTGAGACAGCCGTGATGGGACTTTGCATGTTTCGAAAACAGCCAAGATATTTGAGAGACAAGCGTCTTTTGAACGTTCTGGTCGAGCGACGCACCAACCCGATTCCTCGGGGACGCCGAATATATCGGACACAGACTCAACGTCCTTCGTTAGGGATTTCAGTTGCATGCTCATTCGCAGAACTTGCTTGGCCGGAGGACCCCCCGAGATAGTCATAGGTTCCTCCAACACCTCCAATGCTGCATGTGCCAAGTCTGTCTCCAGCAGGCGGAGGAGTGGCATCAGCAGTTCGGAGCCCAAGCGCTCAACGGGATTTCGGGTTTCTCTCTGTTGAAATAAAACCTTCAGGATTTGTAAGGCTGAAACTCGTAGCCACCTGTGCGAGTTGAGCACCAGACCGAGAAGTAAAGTAACGACTTCTGTCCAGTCTTCATCACCATAGTGTTCTCTGAGACTAGCAACCGATTGTCGAAGGAAGTCCTCCTTGGTACGGAACCGCCCTTTAATGAAGGAGGCCATGATGCGGTTGATGCTAGATCGACCTTCCTTTTCCGCCAGGAAACCCACATCTTGAGCAAAGGCTTGTAGGTCAGGATCTGATGTGTCCTCAGTCATCGATCTATAGCACCAAGGCAATGCTACAGTGTAAAGGTCGCGAACACGCCCCTCAGTAGGGTCGATGATGTTGCTATCGGCGACTTTGGCAAGTTTCTGCAACATTTTGAAGGTCGCATCACTCGTCTCTGATGAGCGCAGGCCAACGAGCAAGGGTGGCTGGAGAGAACTTCTGCCCTTCCATCCAGCAGGATGTTGGGAGATCAGAGTATTGATGGTATGTTCGTCATCCAGATCCAGGCGGTCCAACACTGACTCTAAAAAAGCAACGGCTTGGAGAAATTCGCCCTCGACTGTCGATAAAAGGCATGAGCAGGCACACCAGTACATCTGAGGAAGGAGAGATTTGTCGACAGAAGGGCATGAGCCCAACACCTTGAGCGTATGGATCAATTCTTTGCTGAACGACCTGATGTTTTCTTCAGGGCGAGAAATGGTATTCGACAACCGTGCCAATAAGAGCGCCAAATCGCTCGCGGTTATGCCCGGGAGGAGCGCCCTAGATATTTGCAAAGAACGAAAAGCTATCGCGCGAATAGAGCACGCAGTACCCCATAGAAGTGCCAAGGAACCCCAGCGTTCTGCCAGCTTTGGATGCAATGGAATGAGCAGGGCGAGAACCCGCGAACACAAACTCTGCATCTTGGGCTCGACTTGTTCGCTGCTTTCTTCCTCTCTCCAAACGACACGGTCCATCTCTTGCTCGAGCTCCGAAATGGAAGTTACCAAAAGCGATCGAGTAGGATGGTTCAAACGGTCGGGAAGTTCATCGTAACCAGGTATCCAGGAGCGCAGTAATTGAATTAGCATCCGCTTCGCCGACTTGCGCACAATGAGGGATCGATGGTCCAAATGGGTAAAAATGGCATGCAAGAGCGTTGGCAATTCGTCTTGGAATTCCCAGCTACGTTCGATGGCAACGTCTGCAAGGAACAGCAATGCGAATTGTCCAGCACCCAACACTTGTCGAGGTTGTTCCGAGAAAAGGGCATCAAGCTCGAACCATAAATCGATGTCGCTTTGCTTTGGGAATGTTAATTTGTGCTCAATGCTGTATAGCATGCGGGCTGGCTCTATGACGCTGCATAAATCCTTCATGACGCTACGACCAATGACGGAGTGGGACAGGCAGGAAACGATCTTCGAAGCGCATTGAATGTAAATGAGGCTACCAACTTTCTGTGACTGTTCCAGCAGGAAGCGAATGGTAGCATGTCCGTTTGATTGATATGGGACGTCGACTAGGCGAGTCCAAAGAACCTCGATCTGTTCTGGAAAATTCTCAGAGTAACGCATCGTAAGGGCCATTAGGTGTAATATCGTCGTCCGTCCTTCCTGTGAGAGATTAGATTTGTCCTCCATGAGGTTGATATTCGGGGTCCAGTGTTCCAGGGCCTGGAGTAATGTCAACGGACAACCAGGAACGCTGAAGATACGGGGAAGCCACTTGGCAAAGGCGGCAAGTACTCTCATTGCATCGTCTGGGTGTTCTCCTGCGAGGACATCAGATATGAGGCGGTGAGCACGTAGGTATGTGCTTGGTGTGGAACTCCCGACAGCAGCTTGGAATTGGGTGAGAGAAAGCATGCCGGACGATCGTTGGTGCACGGCCTCTAAAAGCTGAAGTGCGTGCCAGCGGACAGGACGAAGGCTATGACAAAGGTTGGCCAGGCCCAGACATATTGTCTCCTCGAACCGGAACTTGTGGTCTGGAGACTGACAAATGAGGTCCGCCACCACTTCAAAGAAGCGTGTGTTGCTTGTCCCGATGTCCCGGGCGGTTACAAATGCAAGTTGCAGTGAGTCATTCGTAAGCTCGGCATCTTGGGCATTATTGTGTGTCAAGAGTGCCTTGAGCGCTTTCCTAGGGGAGGAATCAGAAGCATCAGAAGCCACAATAAAAATGAGGTAAATAAAGCGTGCCTTCCGCTGTCTAGGATCGATTCATCCATGGAAGTCAGCACTGCGAGTATGCGATCCAACGTCTCCTTTGAGGTCAAAGCCTTCGTATATTCCGGTGGTCCATCCGTAGGAGATCCTGAAGACGAGTCGGGCTGAAAATACGCTCTTGCCTAGTACAATGTTACGGACAATCCTCTCAGTCACTAGTTAGATAACTCACGCAGAGCGACGCCATAGCCGCGATGGCCGCCTTCGAAAGTATTTTTGTCTCTTTCTGGAAAAGAACCACGGCATCTCCTCGTTCTGAAGGGCTGGAGACTGCGTCGGTTGCTGAGCGTTGCATGTAAATAAGGCGCTGTTTGACTATCTCTGACTGGTGCCCAATTTGACACCACTCCTCGCAAAGACGGTAGAGAGAGAGATGTGCCTTTGCAGGGATGAACCGATCCGCATCACTAAGACTATTGAGTCCGTCAAAAAGTTTCTCCACCGTCCCACAAAAGTAACGCCGAAGCTTTTGAAGCTTGAAATTGTCTTTGGACTCCGGTGACGTGAGGAGTGCTTGCGTGTTACGAACGAATCGCAAGACTAGTGACAGGACTGCCTGACGTGCGGAGGAACGCTGGTCTTGCAAGTAGTGCGCGGTAAGGAAATAAATACGGGCGACAGCAGTAAACAGACGTTCCTGTCGACGGCCACGTTCCAGAGGAAATGTCAATACCTTCTGTCTCGGATCCCCGATCCTTGGGTCGTCAAAAAGCTGACGATGTAGAAGCACGCCGAGGTCCTCCAATAATTGTGGGTATCCTGCTGATGGGAAGGAGCTAATACAAAAGACGGCAGCATCCCGAAAAAGCGAATGTTCCGAATCCAAGAACGGCGTGAGGTAACGGATTAGTCCGCGTGTAGTTGTAAGGCGTTCGCGGTCGAAACTGGAATCTGATGGCACCCTGCTGTGGCTCCGCTCAACTAGAGTAGGTCGATTCTCCACAACCAGGGCAATGGATGACAGGACTTTGGTCCACATGTACCACTGGTCCGGAAGAAACTTGCTTTCTGCAGAGGATTTAGAACCCTCACGTTCGACGGCGGTGCCGCGAGTTTGAGGATTAGTGGGCATCTTCGGGACAAGACCCGCCATGACGAGTATCGTGTGATGGAATCTTGAGGCAGCGGCTACGAGAGTATCTCGTAGAATGGAAAGGGAGTAGGGTTGACGTTCGAAATTCTCTGCTGCCATCAGTTGTAATATACCGGGGAAAACCCATTGCCAGAGAGTACGATCTCGCAAGTCTTCGCTAGCAGCAATCCCTAGTAACGCATCCTCCGCAGAATCCCTCCATGTTTTGGCACGCTTAACGTTGTCGAGTTCAAGAACGTAATCGAAACTATCCAATACCGTGTTGGTTTGTGCCTTGCTACATAAGGCGTTGATGATCCTTGGGCGGGAAGTTTCGGCGTCCAGCTTGAGCACAGATGAGAGGTGGATCATAACAGGGCGAAGCGAACGTAACAACTTGGTGCCTGTCGTGCGTATGGGACGGGAAGAAAAGCACAGTAGGAATAGAGCGCCCGCCTCAAGCTCGTCTAACCTGGCTGAGATAAGTGGTATTTGTTCTTCCGGAATTGAACTCGGCTTCTGCTCCAAAAGATCGTGCATCCATCCATCAAACAGGCTGGCCCAAAGGCCTAACAAGCGTGCGTTCTCAAGTAGAAGGCGGTGAGCGGATCCTTCTTGGGCAATGTTGATCGGATCGAATAAGAACGCGGAGTACTGTTTGAGAATGATGGAGGCGTGCGTGGACTCAGCCATGAATCGTCGTAGAGCAAGAACCGCAGCTTCTCCGATAGACGGTTCGATGTGGATAATGCCTCGAAGAAGCATATCGACTACGTTTTCGACTGGGATGGATTTATAGATACAGCGAGGCCATGAGTGGAAACAAGACTGGAGCAGCTGCATCGTGGGAAATAGATGGCTAGGATACGCATAAGCGCCATCAGGATGGCGACGGACGTTGTAGCTGTGTGTCTCTTCGTAGGCGGCATTTTGTCGATGAACGGTCCATTGTTCGTCAAAGACAGACATGTTCCCGACTGACTTCATACATGCCAGCGCGACATTCCACAAGACGGTACTGAATCGATCCGCAAATTCTTGAATCCCGGGCTTTGCCAAGCAACTAGGTGGCATAAAGTCAGACGACGATGGATAGTCCTGCCATGGTGGAGTTCCAGAAAAGTCGCTGTTTGACGGCCAAGCGGGGACAGTTTCGTCTCGTTCCACAAGATTGAGGGAGAGAAGGACGGCGCGAACGGCTATGGTTAGCCTCTCCGGCGAAAGAACGGTGGTGATGCTGGCTGGCTGTGCTAAGACGGCCTGCTCCTGCAAGAAGTTCAAAACAAACTCGGCTCCGAAATCAAAATGTCGCGAACAGAGAAAGTGGATGATGTAAATGAAAGGCTCCAGGTGGTCCTCAGGAGGAAAGATCGTGAGTCGATTAGGGGGAAAAAAGTTCTTCAGCAACGATTCCATCTTCGACGTCGAAGTTGATAGTGATTCTCGACAGCGGAACATGTACGTCCAGATGAGGCGCATCATTCCATTCATAACGGGAATGCGGACAGTTTTTTCCTAGCGCGACGTATTCAATAAAACACTGGACAAAGAGGAACTAGAGGATCACCTTCATCTTGTTGAGGCCAGCCTCAAAGCAAGCATTCCAGTGTCGCAAAAAGTAATCCGTCGGAGACACGCAGAGGCTAATAACCACCAAAGCATATGCGACATTCCAGTATCGGACCTTCCCTGATAAATCTCTAGCCTTCGGGTGGATGATCTCTATAGCCTTAGCCCACTGAGGATGGTTGACTTCTGCTTGGGCAGTCTGTCAATCAGCGGTTAAATAGAAAGGAAGTCAAGGCTGGGGCAGAAAAGTGACCTTGGCAACGGGATGCAGAAGTTGAACCAAAGTCTCCATGAAAGAAAGTTTGAAGCTGGATCCATGTGCGTTCTCGAACGCTTTTGCCAGCGCCTCCATGAATTCCGCCCCTTCTTCGAAAGACTCGGGAGGCCAAACCTAGTAATTAAGTTGAATCAGCAAACAGAGCCAATCAGAAGAAGCATATCCAACCTTGATCTGTATGTGCTTAAGCCCTCTAACGAGGTTCTCATATCTCAGATCGACATCTTTTGCGACGTGGCCAGATGCCACAGGTGCAAGTTCAGCTAGAAAGCGGTCGGTGACGCTAATGAACCTAGAATTAGCCAAATATCCGAGGAGTGTCGCATACAATTCCGCATTTGTTCTGTGATTGGCGCTTTGGGACAAAAGCTTCAGATCTGGTCTGCGAAACTGTTCAAAGGTCGTTTCCTCTAGATTGAACCCGATACTCTCTCCTAGGGCATCCTTGGACAAGGACTGCATTACCACAATGAGGGCACGGCACATTATGTATATAGCGGCGAGCGATTTCCGTTCTGTGAGAGTATCGTACAGCCTATTTCCTCTCAATGTCGATGCCGGGGACTGTGTAAATTGGAGACGGACGATATCTGGCGGAATCACAGGGCTATTCTGGGACTGTCGCCAGCGCCTGATGCTGTCAACAACAGGTTTTGCGTTCTTCTGTCCGATGCGGCCTAGGGTCTTGAGGATGTCGTCGAATTTTGTGTCAACTCCGGGGCCCAAGAATTCAGACAATGGTGGTTCTTGATCCTAATGTGTGGGGATAAAGCGGGAGGTCTAAATGACTGATATTGTGACTTACAAGAGGCTGTTTGAGGAATCTCCCAATCTTATGCTCCGCTGTCGTAGCGAAACGTATGAACACCGCGTGGAGGGCGTACTCTGCTGGGGTTCGGGGTTCCACTTCTACCCTGTCCTCTTCCGGTTCTACCAACGTTGTCGGACTCTCGCTTCGTGGGAATCCCGAGAACACGTTTGGTATGGGTGGGAGTGGAGGTGGAGATGACGGAACGTTGAAGCCATGCCCGTGATCGCTCCCGGGGTCTGAGCTGTGAAAAACAGAACTAGAAAATGAGTGTCCAGAGCGACCAGATACATGTCCCTTGGAACGCGTTGTGCGGTTCGACAATTTACCCTCGCCGGAGCCCGGTGTAGGTGGCCGAGGATTGGGCGGACTTGGGTTCTCCGGTCCTCGGCGTAGTGTCTGTGGTGAATATCCTAATGACGAGTTCGAGCGGTTGTATGGTAAAGACGTGTAGTCCAATGGAGGAAGCGGAGGTGGGTCGTTTGTCTTGGTGCCACTTTTGAAGGCGTTGCGAAGGGAGGCAAAGGAGGGCTTCTTGGGGAAGGACGATGTGGTGGTCGCGGCAATGGAGGATTGAGAGGAATGTATGAAAGGAACGGATGCCTTGCGCGCAGTAGGACGCGAAGACTGAATGGAGTCATCTGAGGTAGCCGAGTCGCCTCGGGAATGGAAGTACTGTCGGTCTCCACGTTCTGATATGGCGGTCGGTGTACTCGATACTGGAGATTCTTGGCCGTGACCGAAGGCCCCAAAACCAAAACCACCCCCCGTGGGGCGAGCAAAGGGATTCGGTGTCAAATTCAAGTCGTCATCGGTGAGATCTGTACAGAAATGAGCCGAGCAGAATGGACCACATGGACGGGCGGACCTGGGATAGTGATTTGTATACCAGACTCGCTCATGGTAGGGAGTGGAAGGGAGAGGGAGGGCGTGGTGTGGTTGCCTTGGTGCAAAGAATGTCTCCCACCCCCGGAGAGCCTGCGGATGCTAACCGAGTCCGCACCGCTACTGGCGTCATTTCGTATGCCTCATAAATATATTCACGTGACTAGACTGCCCATTGGCATTGGCATTGGATTTGGCATGTACGATATACACGATCAACGTTACAGCGAGCAAAAATAGCGATGGCACATGGCCCAGATGTAAAACATCGCAACGCTAGAAAGCAGTAAACGCAGAGCAATACGAATAATGGATGGACAAAGGACATGAGCGTGACATGACAGAACCAGCATCATGAGGTCGTGAACAATTGTGACGTCTATGGGACCAAGAAAACCAGGTGTCATGATGAAAAGGTGCAAGTATCGAAAGCGTGATTGCAGTGTTCAGTCAAACTATTCCGATGATACAAAGAGATGCATGATTTGGGAGAGCATTGAGAACTGTTCTATGTGTGATGGATAAAAATTGAATTGGGGACCTGGTTCAGCACATGGTGGCCGAAAGCTTTTGCGCAAGGGCCTCGACAAGGCGAGGTTCGACGCCGAACTGGTTCGCGAGCTCTCCAAACTCAACGTTTGCCGATACAAGGGAAGGTCTCTGTGATGCCACTCGACTACCCTGACTAAGCACGAGGTCTGGGGTGCCCGTCGAGTGGCGAGAACTATGTCCACTGATGGAAGAAGTCGGGCTATGGGAAACAACAGGATGATGGATGTCTGCAACGTTAGACAGCTGCCGGCGATGCTCAACTGTGAATACTGAAGATAGTGTGATGATTGACGTCGTGTATTACAGAAAGTGAGGCTTACCATTGCAGGTGACTGCAACGTTGAGCAATTGCGCCAGCAACTCGGAGGTGTTCATGGAGCGCCTCTTATCATTAGAAGAAAGAACCTGGATGGCAGCTGTGGGATATAATGATAAATGAGGCCGACGTGTATTTATCACATCACATACCGAACGTGATGTCTATCAATCAATATCATTAGTATCCACAAGAGACATTCGACGGATTAAAGCTCACCAAACAGCAAATCCCTCGACGCGCTGGACCAGAAAAGTCTACTGTCTGGGTCAGCCGGGAATTTGGAGAGCATGCTGATTAGGGAGTAAAACGGGAGCGAGGGAACCTTGAGAAAGTGGGACTGTGGGGACGATGAATCAATTTCTGAGTTACTTGCATCTGCGGAAACCGGCACCTACATCGGGCGATCGGATTAGATACAATAATGCCTTGAGCTCTGCTTCTGATACTAATCCATGCTCCAGAGCCGAAACAACCTGTTCATTACTGAGACCCGCGAGAGATGGCCTGCACCCGTCGAAAGGCCCCTGCCAAGATGGGAACAAGGCCTTCATTAATTCTCCTTGACTGCTGCGCGTGACGGTGACGCCGCGCGCTCGCTTGCCCTTGCCGAGTACAGAGTTTTGAGCGGTCCTGAGACTAGCCCTAGCAGCGTCCTCATGGGGCATCTCAACATATGCATGACTAAGCGTTTTTCCCTTCCGATCAAGGAGGATATGTACACGCTTTACGGGATGCCTCAACCAAGCGACGACTGAAGGAGGTGTGATATCCTGCAGTAACAAAATATTACAATGAACAAATCTGAGCGAGGTGGTGTGATATCTAAAACGCACCCAAGGAACGTTATCGATGCGCAGCACCGGTAATTCACCTTCTCCCAAAGGATGATGACGCTCACCCCTGTTGGGCGTCGAGGAACCTTGCAAGTCAAAGAAGTGAAAATCGTTCACAAGATTTTCCTTATTGGAAACATCAAACACCCCAGGCATGGGGCCACCACGAGGTGCTCCGGCACTCGGCACGCCGCTTCCTTTGGGCGCAGTATTTCTCAGGTGGAAGTTGGCCACGCCCGTCTTGCAGACAGCACACTCCATGTCCTTCTCACCGACGATATTGAGAGCGCTGGTAAGGCAAGCCGAACACAATAAATGAGTACAGGGCTCAAGCTCCGCCAAGGAGGGGCCTAAGTTGCCGCAGACTGAGCAGCATAACTCTGGTGCAAAGGTTTCCGGGTCATGGTGCCCTGAAAGGTTAGCGCCGTGGGGATAGTCCAAATTCTCAAATGATATGTCATAATGGTCAAAGGGGTCATTGAGAGATAACGGAAGCGCCAAGGGTTCTGCGTGGGAGAAGGAGGCTGGATAAGGGACGTAACCATTCTCATCGATGTCGAACAGGTTGGTCTACCGATGCGATTAGGTACAAAAGGAAAAAGAAGGAAAAAAAAGGTTCTGACCTGTCCAAGGGTACGGCGACGACGTGTCGGAGCAGGGTCAGTCAACGAACCCTTGATTTTTAGAAGATCGACGTTCGAGGCACGAGGAGAAGGTGTATTCAGTGAGGCCAAGGTACGCCGTGCTGGTGTTTGAGGTGGCTGCTGGGGCGAGAGGAACGGAACTTGGTTTGTCTGACTTCGGGAACGAGATCGACCTTGCATGAGGATAGGGGGAGCGCTGAGAACTGTTGCGGCATGTAAGCGTACACGTTCATAATGTGCAGCATCGGGCTTACTGGCTATTCATAGCAAAAGTTAATTTGCAAATCATTAAGTAACGCGGACGGGTGATAGGTAAAAGAGGCGCTCACAATCTGCAAATCACGGAGAAATCTGCAGCAATTAAGGACGTTTAATTCGAGTTTTACCCGAGGTAAGTTATACACGTACGAAATGATGACCATCACAACGAGATACGAAAGTGGCTAGGGTGAGTATACGAAATTACCCCGTTCAGGGCGCATATACGTACCTAATATGACAAAACGCGACCATCACCATCGGATCGCAAAACGGAATAAAAGAACATGATGGCATACCTTCGTCGCACATGAGACTGTCGTCGTCCTTGGATCCCACTCTAATCCCGTTCTCACTTGCACGAGAGCGCCAGCCATCTTCGGTGTCTCCCTGGGTCATGGCTTGCCCATCAAATGAGTTTTCGTAGCCGGCAATTTTAGGCGACGCAGTGACATTGTAACGCTTGAGACTTGTTGCTGATGAGGGAGTTGTTAAGGCGGATTGATTTGCGCTGAACCAGGAAGAGTGGAAACTCAAGGGGGTATAAGGCGTTGAAAGGGTGCTTGCGGGGGTTAGAGGAGATCTGAAATAATTTTGAAGTTGGTGGTGGTGACGCTGAGCCCGAGGAATGCGCTGAGGGGTTACGGGAGGTGGTCCTTCGCTGCTGGGCTTATGAGAACGAGTAGTATATGCTGGGGTGGTTGGTGCAGAGATAGGAACGCCGGATGTAGGGAAACGGTTGCTTGTTGAGGACATCGAAGTTCGGGACGGTGAAGGGAGAGGTGCAACCAGGGGAAAGGAAAGAGATGGGTGTCAGTTAACGTGCTGTACTTGTACGAAAAGGAAAAGGTGAAGGGAACAAGTTCAGTAAGCCGTGCGAATCTGCCTTTTCAGGACGCGTCCGGACGCGATCACGTGGCGTCACTGGTCTCTATACGCTCCACGAATAGCAAGATATATATCTAGCTAAGAAGACATTAGCGTATCACGAAATTATTAAAGTAGCATGCATGAGTTTCAGATACAGTATTAAAGGTAATATAGGTATAATGCGATAGAAACTACATGGTGAAATCTAATAGGAGGAACTGCCGGAAAGACAGGTAGCAGTTTCCAGAAGTCACATCACATGGCGAGCAGAATGACGAAAAACAAAAAATACAGCAAAAAAAAAGTGGCGCCTCGATTTCTAACCGGAAGGACCAGGGAGTACCAAGACTCATCTCTTAGAACTGCCGCTCTGCTTCGTCCAAGAGACAGGGATCTCCCGGCGCCGATGGAATGATCGGCTGTCGCGAGTGGGTACTGGGGCGATCAAAACACCCCAATCGCCATCATTAACAGATCCCCTTCTTATGCGCCCTCTAACATCAGATGTCGCTGCCGAACTGTCGCCACCGCGCAGGGTCCAGGTCCCAGCGACATCAGAAGAATCGTTGTGTGCGCCGTGATGCTTTGACGCCCGTTGCAGATGACGCCGGAGCGACTTTATCGATCGCTGCCGTTTGACATGGACGAGGAGCTTTGACAAGTCCACCTCACCCTCGTCCTCATCTTCGGAGAATGATTCATAATCATCGCCATCACCTGGTGAATGCAAGGAAAATCCGTCTTCCACCCTATCGCTTAGGCTGGGTCCGCTATCGGCGAAACGCCTGTGACCCTTGTGTCGGAATTTCTTGCCTGCTGACTGCCGAGCCTTGCCCTTCCCCCGAACGCTTCCTGTGGTGAGATCTCCAAGACATGAAAACGCTAGCGAGTCAGTGCCGGGCTTACGCCCGACAACTGATGAAGACCGAGAGCCGGGAGCGGAGCGGCATACGACGTTTATCCTAACTACTTGACCAGGGGAAACCTGTGAACGCATGGAGGGAATAGTTGGTGGCTGTAATGAATCCGAGCTTGTCGGTAAAGATGGCGTCGAACGGCCTCGTAATCTGGCAGCCGTGTCTTTCAAAGGTGAAGTTGGGCATTTCTGCTTCGTTCGAGTATGCCCACGGACTGTACTCGAACGGCTGGTTGGTTGGCTAGAAGGTCTGGATCCAGACTGTCTGGGAGGCGGCGAGGATGGAGAATGGAAGGGATCGTTGTTGGGTCCTCCTATGTGAGCACCAGGAAAACCCAGGACCGCGCGTGCGACTGTCCCGAGCCAAGAAGGCGGCATTGGAGGTGTGGGTGAACGGTGGTTAGCATTCAAGTTGGTGGTACTCCTTCTCGCCTCTGGTCTTAGTGCATGTTCCCCCCGAAATCTTCGCCGCGGAATGTTGGGAGCAGAGGCTATGTGACGCAAGTAAGCCCGTGCAGGAGACGGGTAGACATTCGGTGGGCGCGCACTATCAGTTGCGCCGGTGGATGTAGGTAGGTGGCACGGTGCTCCTTGGATTTGCGATAATGACGTCCTCGCAGTTGAGCCTGAAGGATATGAAAGATGTAAATTTTCGATGCGATCGACGCAGAAGATTCAGGGCTCACTGATGTCTAATGCAGTCCCGTGCCTGAGCGTTGGAGGGGAAACGAGGGTTGCTTGTCCCACTCGTTCACCTCTTGGGGTCTTGGAGTCAGTGGGCCGCCCGTGGGGCTGTCCAAGTACGAGCCCCGCAAAAAGTCCTACTACGGCATCAACGCCATTCTTCAACTTGCCATCATTTTGTCTCGCCTCTTCGTGGACCCCCTCTTGCCCTCTGTGTCGCTCGGTCTCGGGGGTAAAAATACGCGTTTCCTTATAGCCGGCTTCTTTGAGGAGGTCTTCGAGACATTCATATGTTTTCGATGTCCCGCGACGGTGTAACGGAACGCGTAGACCATCGTGGGTGAGACTAGAAGGATACCTTGATCTTCCACGGGGCGGAGTGTGGGGCAGTGGCGGTGCGTCTGCTGAGGAAGAGAATGATGGTTGAAGGAGACTTGGCGGTGAAACGGAAGGGGTGAGGGACGAAGGGGTCTCCTGCCTCACAATGTTAAACGGACACTAATTTCAGAAAGATTATGCGCACCATAGCTGCGGTGTTGCGTTCGAACGAATGTGACCTATCGACTTTGGTTGTGCGGAGTAAGTATGAGCATTAGCGTCTCTGGTGATAATGTGGGTTGTTGAGGGAAGGAACTGGTGCTAGTGAACAAACAAACGACGCTGATTCTCCGTCTCCGGTCGGGCGGGGCGGTGAAGGGCATTCATTCATCATTATGTAATCATCTACCATCAATTGTCCTTGCTCAAGCCGGCCAGTGAGTCCGACCGTAGTGAAAAGGTGCTGGCATCATGTGCGTGCTGTATGAAACTAGCCCAGTCCACTATTAGGGTCTGTGGGGAGGTTCGATTTGGAATAACAGTGGACCTGAGGTCTGTCCCCACGAATGATGACACTACTGAAACCCCCGGGCCTGCCAGTGATTTACAAATTCCCAACAATACCACCTCAAAACGTTCAAGTACTAACCCAAGTGGTTGAGATGCCCGTCGAGCCGGGTTAAACCTGCATCAAACCGCTGGCCACGGACCGCCTGTGATCTCGGAGACCCCTCGATCACAGTCAATAACTATCAGCTACACAGCTCGGGGTTCAACGTTCACCGACGCCGGATTAATTTTGAAGTGGTCCCCCGTCACCACCATGCCTTGGAGACCCCGAGTGATCAGATGCCCAATAAAATCAATCACAACGTATATTAGACGGTGCATCGGAGTCCAATAATCAAGGTCAGGGTAAAATATCATGCGGAGAGAAAATGAATAAGGTATCGTCCCACACTTAAAGTGGAAGCACTGTGTTAAAGACGTAGTCCCAAACTTTGCCTGGAACCCTACGTTAGAGGAAAGTGCCACAACATCAAGGAAAGACATACTTGTAACACCGAATCCAAGCTCAAAGTTTTTATAATGGTGAGCTAAATGGTACTTTTTCTGCTCTCGGAGATACGCCGGAAGTTTCGTGTGGTGCATACTAGAATAACGGGTCATTTAACGATGAGCTGGCTGTCATAATAAAGAAGACATACGCGTAGTGCATTGTATCATAGATAACATCTACAAGCAGAATGTAAATGGCGCGCAAAATATAATATAAAAACAAGCTCACAGAAGACGAAGGAGCCAGAGATGGTTCCATTAGCCATAGCAGTGGGGAAAAGGACATGCGCCAGTTGAGTCATCGGGAAAGAGAGCATCAGGAACAGAGTAGGCGGCATGACGAGCCGCAACCTTGAAAGAAGTCAAGCCATGTAGACGGGACTACACACGCGTCTCTAAACTCACTTATCCATGGGCATATAATGATGAATGCCATGCAATAAAAAGTGGATCATCAAGAACTTGGGATGATCCGGCAAGTAATAGTCGATGTGGAACAAGAACCGGTGGAACCCGTATTCGAGCAACGTCCAGACGAAATTGCCAAAGACGAACGATAGGCAGGTTTTGAAATACGCATCGGCAGGGAGGGAGAAAGTGAGACCAAGAGGGAGGTACGGGTTGACTCTGAAGGATGGCAGAGGGACACCGCTGAATTGAAGAAGAGAGCGCAGGCCGATGTACGTCGCTATGGGCAGCCAAATCGCAGGCACCACCCACCATTTCGTCCTCGTGAGCATCTGACCGAATGATTTAGTATGTCATCGGCGCAGCGTAGAATACGCGCGAACCTCAAGCAGTGGCGAACCAAAGAGACGCGCAGATTCAGGAAGATGCCTAGGTTGATGAACTTGTTGAAGATAATACGCTTTGCTACATGGAAGCTGGGGTCAATACCAAGACCGGATTGAATTCGGCGGGAGGGGAAACATAAAAAAGAAACATGCCTAAAGTTACCATCCCACATCTGTCTCATCAATGGCTTCCTCAAATCCAAAAACTTGTTCTTCTCGTAGTCCGCTGCCTCATCTGTGTCTTCTGGAGTGAAGTCATCCGTCGCAACCCAGTCGTCGCTCACGACGTTCTCCCCAGCACCAAGTCTCCCTATGAGGAACTCGTCCAACATGTCGTATGCGCTCTCCGAGTGCTCATGTTCCTCCGCATCCTTCATCGCATCTTCGACATCCCTTCCGGCGTGCTTGAGGATGAGTTCTTCACCGCCAGGGTGATCCATTAGGAAATTGGTAACGTCGAGGACTTTACCCCTATGGGTCACCCAGCAGCTGCTCTCAGAATTATGTTGAAGAACATCTGAGGCAGTGTAAATGCGAACGCGCTTAGACATGGCGGGTTGAAAAAAAGGGCCGAAAAGGAGTGGAATGGCTTGGAATGGATCAAGTCAGCTACATGAGCATCACACCACTCTAGAAATGCTTCCGCGCCCCGGTTGTTCCGCGTCACGGTCATGCCGATGCCGGCCGTGACACTGACCCGCACCCGTACTAGTACTATCCCATTGCAAGCAATGATAACACATCGACAGCGAGTACAAATGTCCCAGCATAAATATCTTGTTAAACTAGGGCGAATCTCGGATCTGACAGATCAGGGGGAAGACTTTGTTAGCTACTGCCCTACGAGTAAGTTACATGGACATCGACATTACCTGACGGATCAGGGGGAAGACTTGAG
>QFEZ01000727.1:8735-40897 GCA_003316425.1 Russula lepida | reverse complement strand
GCTGGGGAGGGAGAGGTCATCGAGAAGGCATGCCAGATTGGGGAGGAGAAGGATGGTGTCAATGTCAAAGGACACATCCCAGACTTGTTTTGTTCGCATGACTTTGAGGAATACTTGACGGAACGAATCCGCATGGCTTTGGGCATTAAATCCAATGGTTGTCGCCTACTCCGAGTCATGCTATTTCGCCAATTGTATCCTATCACCGACTTGACCGGTGACAAGTTTTGGAACGCTTTCTGGGATTGTTTCCGTTGTAAGTGTACTCTCAACCCTCTGTAGTAACGTGCTAACGCTCTTACGGTGATAGGTCATCGTCGACTTTGGGAAGGCGGTGTGGAGCACAATGACGTCAGCGTGAAGAATCTGATGTACGACAAGGTTCACGAGGATCGTGGTATTCTCAACGACTACGACCTTGCACATGTCAGAGGGCGAGTCCGACCTAGTGGTTTGGAACGCACTGGAACCATGCCTTTTATGGCCCTCGATCTGCTCACGCACAAGGCCTGGAGGGGAGAGGTGGAACGACTATACCGTCACGACTGCAAATCGTTCGCGTGGGTGCTGTTGTGGATTTGTTGCCGTTACGACAATGGCAAAGAGATCCCTAATCCCCCTTTGGGCGAATTCATCACCAACAACTACCGTCGATGCTTCTCAGACAAGAAATCCATTCTTTCAGAGCCAGGCGAAATTGGACCCACGCGTTCGTACGAAGTTTTCTGGGGTGCCTCGGTTGCACTCGTCAGGCTATTTATCCGCCAACGAGATGCTCGAGAAGATCCGGGTGAAGATGGCAATTGTTTTTTAGAGCCAAAAGATCATGAGATGGTGCAGAAGTGTCGAAAAGCGATAGAGGGAAAATCGCATTTACCCTATGTGACCACTCTTTGACCCTGGCCTGGATACAATTGCACGCCAAAAACGGAAATTGTGTTAAAACGTGAAAAACGTGAGATTTACGGTCAACTACGCTACGTAAGCTAGCTCAGGTACACGTATACTACGACACCTCGTTGGCTCGAACAATTAGAAGCACAAGGTTAAAGTGCTTGACTTCCAAGGAAAGACACGTGGTAAACATGGTGGGATAGTAACTTTTGGTGCTTTGACCGAGACATTAGGGAATGGTGAGAGCTTTCTCTGCGTTGGAAGTCCTCACTGCGACGGTTTCGAAAGAAAATGGGATTGTCCAAGTCTGATAGGGTATACGAAACCGACAGTTTACAAGAAAGCGACGTGGTGGTAGTAAGACAGACTTGTTAATACGAAAGCTACAGCAAACGGGAAAAAAGGGGGTGCCCTATAACTCTCCCAGTACAACTTGGTTAATGTAGGGATACATCCACGGTCGTAGAATGAACGGTCAGGAGTAGCCTGTCCCGTTGACAAAGTTATTATAAGCGACGCAAAGATTATCCCAAGCCGCTAAAATACAAACACGTTCTGATGAGCAGTGGAGGGTACCAACAAGATGGCAACTTACCAGGAGGGTCATCCGCGATAGGCACATCAAGGATATCCTCAGCAAAGACAACGGCAAAGCCACTAGAACAGCCTGCCAATCAGTACGATTAGCAGGATCCATGGAGACGGATAACTGACGCGTTTAAATGCCAGTCGATGTGACAGTGGAAGAACCACGGGCCAGGGTTATCGGTAAAGAAGCGAATTGTGACATCATCCCCAGGGTTACCTATACTCACGACATCCCGTACAACAGGGTTGACAAAGTTGTAGGACGTGTTACCGGCGCTACGGACCACGTGGAAGCTGTGCCCGTGCAAATGAACAGGATGCTGTTGAGGGAAATAAGGGGCATCAATTTAACGACTACTGTATCTTAACCGCAATCTGATAATCCTCACAGGTCCACCAACGGCACCCCCAGGAATGGTTAGCTCAACACTCTTGTTTCTGTCGAGACCGTAGATGCTGCCTGCTGGAAGTAGTTGCGACGCATTCTTAGCCCCGCTCAGGATCTGGAGCAGCACGGGAACAGTGGGAGGTTCAAAACTGACGCCATTGACGAGGAAAGCCGTGCGGTCATCATTCTGGTTTTCTGTGTGAGGGTAGGTATATGGAGATTAGAGAATGGTACCCACGAGCGCAACGTTCAGGCGGATATTGATGTCGGCACCGCCGGGTGTGGGACTGCCAGGCTAAATCACAAGGTTTCCAAGTCAGATTGTGCAGAAAAATGTTTTGCACTGGCTCTTACCACAGTAGAGGGAACGAGTGGCTACACGCAACGAAGGGTTAGTCTCGTGCGAAGGAGCTAATTTGAAAAGCTCACATGGAGGTCAGTCTCAACCAGGGGCTTCTGGCTCACAGGAATGTTCACCGTAGGATCCTGCTGCGGATTTCTTTCGGGGGCCCCAGCATAGCGGAGAATGGCGAGGTTGTTCATGTTGCCGTAATCCCGACCGATAGCAGTAGGGCCATTCGGGAGAGCACGTATCCCTGGGCGCATTTTGTGAGACCACGAAATATCGACGAGAGCAGAAACTCACAGAAATTATCCACAGATAGGTTGGCGTTGAGCTACAGACGGATGAGATACACCCTCTTATGGAAGGAGGATATGACAGACATACGACAACAGAATAACGTTGACCTGTTTTGACATCGATTAGCACTACAAAGAACTTGAATCAATCCATGCGCACCAGCAAATATTTCGAGGGAATCAACTAGCAGAGGCTGAGTGTTAGTGCCTTCAACTTCAATTACAGTCATTGTGTGATTATCGATGGAGAAGATAAAGCTAGGGTCGCAAGAGATGGAAACCAAGCGGAATCGGTAGCTAATGCAGCGTGAAAAGTCAAAATATACCCAGATGCTGGATAAAATACTACACCAACCGTTTTCCTTGCTGAACATTCACGACGGCAAGGTCAGTAGATGGGCCATTAGGGTAGCGGCCCTTGCCGTTGATCAAGGTCGAGTCGAAGGCGCTATAGAAGTAATTACAATGCGATTTCCCACAGAAGCTGTCAAACTTACGGGATCGCGGGAGCCTCGGATGAAAGATAGTGATACCAATCCGCGAGAGTGATAACAGTATTGTCTGGAGGAAATCTCAGCCCGGTGAACGGGTCCTAGGTGTCTTTCTCACCATCGTCAACGTCGTACAAATCTTTTTGAGGATCATTTGGATCATCGATAATCAAAACTCCACGCAACCCATCACAGTATTGGTTCTTGTAATGGCTGTGATACCAGTATGTGCCCTGGAAAAGCAAGGCCGTGAGGCTGCCGAATTGCTACGACATGAACAAGGGGAAATACCGTTTGGTCCGGGACCGCAAAGTCGTACGTAAAGCTTTCATCTGGTATAATGGGACACTGTGTGACATCAGCAGGACCATCGGCATAGTTGGTGTGTTTTTGGAAGAGGCCATGCCAGTGCTATTGAGGGGACACATCAGGGTTTCAAATGTATCCCAAAAAAGAGTGATCATACGATAGAAGTTTCCAAGTCCAAGGACCCGTTCTCGAGTTTATTGTTGACCCCGATCTTGAGCCGATCACCCTGCAGAATGTCAAAATCAAAAGGAGATGAAAACGAAATAATAGATCGTACCGTTTTTGCTCGGATTATTGGACCAGGGAAGGTATCTGAGGCGAGTGTGGTACTGGCACACGGTGAGCACTAGATTAGATACCGTTTCAGGCAAGCCAGCGCGGGAGACTCACAGGCGAGAATACCCATCGAGAGCTATTTGTTTGTTGACTATGTCAAGAGAGGTGCTAACAGTAGAAGCGGAGACACCCCCCGAGAGAGCAGCGAGGATCAAAGCAAAAGAGTGAAGCTGTAACATCGAGAATAGAGGGAAAAGGAGAGGAACGGCAACGACGTTAGCCTGGGGAGGCCCTCATCAGGGGGTTTGGCATTTTATACGATAAGTTATACGCAGGGTGTATTGAGGTAACATAATCTTTTTGTACTTGTGGACACATGACTGCGTACAATCGTCATGTCCCATGGCATACTCGAACCGTCAAGGAAATGAAAGACAGAGCGATCTGCATGATGGTGGCCAAAATTTGGAGATGCCAAGCCTGGGACTTGTAACCAATAGGTCGGAAATATATGCTCCTGCTAAGAATGACAAGTGACACACCATTCAGTCATCCATCACCTGGCATTCCCTCAGAGTCGGTCCGAACTTTGCAGTACGTCCATCGGCATCGGTGTCAACCCGTCAAGTTGTCCCACGAAAAACAACCGCAGAGAAACAAATCGGCTGAATAGAAGCACCCTGATGGTAAACTTGGAGTCGATTTTACGTGCTCGTAAATATACAGGAAGTTCGGGTTCCAAAAGTGACAAAGCCAGGCCGAAGGTCAGACGTAGGAACGCTTTGCTATCCTGTCGAGAGTGGGGCGGTGCAACGCAATACTGGCAGAGTATGGTGGTGTTTCGGTAGTGTCAAGTTCGTCGGTGTGGGGACCGGACTTGCCACTAGTACCGTGTCAGTCAGTGGAACTTGGGCGGCTACCACCAACATCCGATGACACGTGATCTCATCTCGGGAAACGCCTGGCCGCGAGCCAGTTCACTTTTCCGAGACCGCACATTCTTCTACTTTAGACGGCCACCAGGGAATTCTATAAGAGCCCTACCTCCACTACTTCTTGAAAATACTACTCGTCTGAGCCAGTCTACGATCATATGGCTCATGGTCGGTCTTCCGAAGCATGATCTGATGCGTGCTGTGGGCTCATCGTACTACTCACGGGCTATGGTCGTTCCGGTAGACCAAAGATTGACTCCTCAGGCTCTCGTGTATTTGTTTATCTCCCAACTCTACCTCATCGTATCCTTGTCCTCGCCGATGTTGGCTAGTCACTGGCTGTTTCAACCAAGTAAGAGACAACAATCTTTATCAAGTCACTGTGGACCATGACGAGCACTTACTGTAAGTTACCACTTCCACTGCTGGATTGTCACCTTCATCCCCACGGGAGCGCTGGGAATGCCGGGATCCTGCGGGCCACACTAGCACCGACGTGCCTGCAAATTTGGGAGAAGAGGAACCCTTCTGTACTGAGTAAATGTGGATGCCCTCCTGTTCATACTTCTGTCGTATGGGTGCTGCCACAAACCCGCCCGTAGTTGGTACATCAAGGTAAACTTATTAATAAAGCAGCTCGTGTTCATCGATTTAGGGTTATGACCGACCACTGTTTCCTGACCCCATCATTTGCGGGGTGCGCCATCGATGTGTCGCCCACACTCACTGTGATATTCTCAGCCACCGGTTTTGAAGTCGCGCTCTTTTTCTTCCACTGGCTATCTTGGAGTAGACACCTGAGAGCGAGAATGAAATCGAATTGAAGCTCGGGCCATGCTTAGGGACACTCATGGCCACCTCAGCCGAGTTGGATATACGGCATTGCATTGTATAGAGGGTGGGCCCCGCACTGAGAAATGCCATCGCAATGTCGTGCGGCCTTAGAAGACTGACAGTGAATTGAACGAAGCCTCCATCTTACGGCAATATTGACAAGTGTCCAGGACGATGGTGATGTTCGCACGAATCAATAAGTCTTCCAACGAAATCAATGAATTATCAGGGAAGACCACGAGGTACAGTGTCGGCACACAGCTGTAAGTACGGTTGCATCGATACCTTATCCAAACATCAGAAAATGACGGACGGCGTATATTCGAGATCAAGGATTGGGTGTTATCAGTGACACCCCGAACTTGCTGGAGCAGAACCCCTTGAACGACTCAGCTGTGAGGCGTGTAAGGATAGGACCACACTGTCACTGTATAACGGAATTTGCTTACGTTTATCGCTTGTCAAGTACAAGTACAGCGCCTTGAAAAGTCTCTCATAGGCACATCTATTTTCATGGCCATGTGGAACCATACGAAGGGGTACAACCGGATACATGGGGTCCTGGCGCGCCCTTCTGGCTGCCGTTTGTGGGTGCAACGACATGAATACCTTTCTGGCATATAATAAAGTACGCGTGGGTCGGTTCGGCAACGGACGACCCAGTTTGCCGTTGGCGTTCAAGTAATTTGCCTCTTTGGAGAAGGCGCTCAACCTCCGATTCGGGTGTCTATATGAACAACCGTGAACAATTAGAACTTGCCCTTCTGATGGAAGTACTAAATAGATGACCCTGAGACGAATGTCCTGAATAGCTTTTTCTTGAACGCCCGCCATGGGAAGATATGGAAAACCCAGCGCATTACGGATTACACATTCCCATAGATAAACTGTTACAGTGGTGTCTCGCATTGACCAAACACCCGAGCACAAGCAAGCACTTGGATGGCCCCACGAACGTGAAAAGCGGAAGTTTGTCCATGTACAAATCTGGGCTCGATGTTTGACGACATGTAGTCTATGACCGAATCGGCGGCTCCGTCGACTGAAAGCTATCCTCTTGCCCACGCAGCGCAAGATGCATTTACCACGCTAGACAGGCAGCATACATCAATGCCGAAAATCAGACTATATATGGACTAACAGCACCCACGGGATTCCGATGCCACACACCGTGCTACCTACTGTATTGGTTGTGGCGTCAGACGTCTCCTGTGGTCATGAGACCTGGGGAGAATTTCTAGGAGCGAAAATAAATGATGGACAACGAAAGCGGTGATCCTCCTGATGATGGGTTTGATGGCTGTTTTGGTCTCATAATAAAGCGGTTCTGTATTTTTTCTGCGCCGAAGATTGCTTCGGGAGCCGTAAGAGATGACGCGCGCATGCATGTGAGTAACCCAACTTGAGCTGACTGGCGCCAACGCGCTCAGGCCGCCAGTGGCCGGACGAGTCCGACAACGACGTGCCAGGGAGAAGTTCCTCGAATGTGGCCAAAAGCGGCAATCTCTCATTCGGTGAAATCGGTACCACAAAGCCTGGCTGCTATGATCAACTTGACTAATGACTATGACCTTCGTGTGACAATGATCAGAGCCGAAAGGGAGACTTTCCAGCAAGTAAGCTACTAGCCGTCATGTTAGTGGATTCAAAAAAAAATTTTACTGACCGAACAAGTGGTAAACTGAACAAGCTGCCTTCAAGTTGGCGCCAAATTCGAGGAGGCGCCAACTCTTTCACCACCACGCAATCACTGGCACCTTTCAGCACGCACTTGAAGGGCCCCCATATCATATTTCTCAATCGTACCAGCAAGGCGCACAACCGATAAAAGTGGTCCAAAGGGGTGCCTTCCACTGGCAGTGCAAACGCTCTTCGTAGCTTGTATTCCGTGCGTCTCCCGAATGTCAAACCGGTTTTTCGAACCTGACCCTCTCATATAAGTAGGGCTGTTTGACGGATGACGATGAGTCCATCTTCAGTCTTCAGCTCATTTGCCCCATGCACGCTTTCAATCATCTTGATCCCACGTCATCCTCGATATGTCTGTCTCCTTTGGCGTCGACCTTGAGGCGGGACTGGTATCCGAGCAGAGTAAACCTGGAGGCGCTGGTATAGTTGGTGCGTCTTTAGTCCGGTCAGGGACGTCCGTCAATCATTGGTGATTAGGGAGTACTGTACATCACAAGGTGATGACACGCTTGGCGTATTCCATACTGGATGTCAACCAGGTACCAGGAACTCCGAGGGCGTAGATGTCATTGCTGGTATGTGCAATCCTACTTGAAGGAGGAATATAACCATGATTCAAAATATTTACCCTCAAAAGGACTCCTGTTTCGGTAATGCCTATGAGAAAACGTGTGATCATGATATTCGGGAGGTGGAAAGATACTCCAATTTGTGCGTGTTTCTAGCCCGCTGACTCCTTGAAGGGGCTGACTTTCCTTCCTCTCAAATGGCCAGAATACTTTCCGCAAAGTTCGTCATCGAAAGCTGCAACACGTCGTTGTCACAGGACGTGGTCGACCAGGCTGTCGCCTTTTTCAACCAGATGACATTCTTCGATGCCGTGCCGCGAGCGCAAAGGTGGATGAACATAACTTGCCTTGGGCCGCGTTTGGGTATGGTATCGACCTTTTGGGACCACCTACGCCTGCACGACTACGCCCCTTTCTTTTCTCCTGAGTCGCAACACGCCTTCGCAAGATGATATAATGGTGGAGACAATGGGTGCAGGGTGCTATTACAAATCTTGGTGATAATCTTTCTCCTCCGAACCAACATAACTATCACTTTCCGAACTTCCTTATCCCCCAATGGGACGTAAGAAACGCATTTTACAGATGCCGACTCTTGCCACACCTTCCCCGGGGGGTTACTGTACTCTTGACAACGATCGATGGTTTATTGTTTTTCGTACCCTTGCGTCGGGCCTCATTCGGCTCGGCTCGTCTCTGGCACCTGGACCTTACCTGAACAACCGAGGTCAACGGAGAGGGTTGCTAATTTGGTCGCGCTGCTGGCCAACTCGGATGCACCATTGCGTCAGAAATATATTCCAAGTCGAGGTCCGGACTCATGGACGCTCGGATCGGCGTTCCCACGACCCACCTCTCAAGCGTCACGGTTCCCGTCTTACACCGACACCCCATAGTCCCCGTTGTCATCCTGCTTTACAGACCACCCAGGCCAGACGCAAAGTGTTCGCTGTGAATCTGCATTGGCTGTGCAGGCGACGTAAATCAATATCGTTCGGGGTCGAGTGTTCGAAGGAGGGGATTTTATGAGCTCAAATTGGACGTGCGGATCAGTGACGTGAGGACTCCAGCACCGAGAGGCGGGCGGCATGTCGGTGTTTGTACGTTGGATTGAATTGACGGCTTCCCATGATTGCGATAAGTGAGTTATACGTGGCCGTAGCCGTCAGCTTAGTCAGCCACGAGGCTATTAGACTGTACCTTTATGTGTATGTCGTGTAGTGGGCACTCTGACTACTCTATTGGGAGTGGTGGGATGCAGTGTTTGTAGGTTCTCGGTATGTGACAAATTGCCTGATGGGCGGCTAAAAAGTCGGTGATGACCTGCATTGGACATGTTTAATATAAATCAATGTGGCCGACCTCGCTAAAGTCGCGTGAGTCGGAATTCTTGCCGGAAGTCAGGAGCTTCGACCAGGAAAAAGAAGCTCAACAAAAAGGCGTGCCTGCCTCGATGCAAGGTTCTAGGATCGTCTGTTTGATTTGAATGTTCCGATGGAATCTTGATAAACCTCTTGATCCGGGATAGACGGCTTCGTGGCTGAGCAGAGGTCGGTACTGTAGTAGTCTGCCTGGTAAACCCCCAGTCGTGTGTGGTTGTGCCAAGTCCATCTCATGCGTATATACCCACTAGCGTGCAGCGTGACGCGTGCGAGCGCTGGGTCAGGGGTGGGGATTTTAGGCCGCAAGAATACCGGTCTAAATATATGTTGGAACGAGGATAAGGTGACAGGTGCCAATCCGCGAGGAAAATAAGGACCCAAAGGATAGGCTCCGAGTTGGAGAACAATGGCGGTGTCACATTGCGGGTGTGATGGGGGTGGGCGCGCAAAAGCTCTGACTGGCATTCCATTCTCACTCGTCGTTGATACCGGGGATGCCCGGCAGTTTCACTTTATGTTTTTGTCGTTCGGTGTATTCTGAACGAGCGAACACAGCGAGAAAGTTAAGCATGGTTTCCCAATAAGGACCGAGGAAATCCTGCGTGATGTCTGCAAATTAATATTGGTGAGCGCAAGAAGAGACAACCTTCTGGAACGACTCGATCCCAAGTCGCAATTCCGTAAGATCGGCGCCACATGGCCTTGCGACCGGTGGGGATCACTATGTAGGAAAGGGGAGATACTGTATCAACACGTGTCGGCTCGGTGGTGTTTATATGTAGATGACCGTGGCTTCTCCCGAACCCGCCTTTCGATAATCATCGCTCTAAAGCCATATATAATCCCTCTTTTTAATTTTCCTCCTTTTCTCCACCACCGCAATATGGATAGTTTCCACGAACCTCATCGTGTCCCTGAACCAATCAAGCTCGAGGACCTTACCGCCGAGGTCCTCGCTCGCTCAGCTGAGTACCACGCCAAGGGTATCCCCCTCTCTGGCCGTATAATCCATGTATGCCATTATCTCCCCATCACCGCAACCCTCCAGCAGTCCTCACGCCCCGGCATACTCTCACCACCCGCAACTCCACCACATCAACTCGCCCACATCCCTCCGTTATCGTCCGAACCTACTTCGTCTTCCGGCCATGCCCCAGGGCACAACAATTCAAGACCCAAGTGGTCCCTTTCTGTACGTCAGGGCCATACTGCTATGATTAGCGGCATTCGTTCCCTGTCCGCGACGCACGAGCAGGTCATGATTGGCTGGACTGGTGATTTTGAGAGTCCCAATACCAATTCAGGTATGTGGGCAGTCCAGTCTCCCCGATGACATCACATCATTCGCCCATCTCACGCCCATACTCATCCAGCTGGGGAAAAATTTAAAATCCCGTCCACCACGCTGTCAGAAGAGGACAAGACTGCGCTCGAAGAGGATATTGCCAATTTTAAGAGCGAAGACGAGGACTCCAAGACCACTCCAACATATGTCCCCGTCCTGCTTGATGATAAAGTCGCTCATGGCCACTACGACGGGTATTGCAAACAAAGTGAGATCGTTACTAATTATCATTCTTGCCTTTCCTCCTTATGCCGTGTGTTTTTCAGCTCTTTGGCCACTCTTCCATTATCTCCTCTGGCAGGATGTCTCGCCCACATCACTCTCCTCGTCTTTCTCGGCGGATGAGCATTGGGCTCCATACGAGCGGGCTAATACAGCATTTGCACGCAGAATAATGGACATATATCGTCCAGGTGACCTCATCATGGTGCATGACTACCACTTACTTCTCGTGCCCAAGTTGCTCCGTTTGTTGGTTCCCGATGTCTACGTTGGACTCTTCGTTCACACCCCATGGCCAAGCAGCGAAGTGTTCCGTTGCCTTCCTCGTATGTGTGCAAAACCGTTCCGTGGCAAATTCATATTCACATTTTTTTGTTCTACAGGTCGAAAGGAAATTTTGGATGGTATGCTGGGCGCCAACCTTGTATGTTTCCAGACCTACTCCTATTCCCGGCACTTTACGTCATCCTGTGTTCGAGTTTGTGGGTATGAGGTTGCCGCGCGCGGTATCGACGTACAAGGCCATGTCACTTCAGTCATGCACAGCCCCGTCGGTATCGATGCGGAACGCGTCTCGCGTGACCTGTGAGTTGTCTCGTAAGATTCTTAGTTTCCGTCTCCCTTTGCTGAGAATTTCGTTCTCAGCTCTCGTGTGGGTGTTAAGCCGAAATTGGAGTCCCTCCTCAAGCTCTACGCTGGGAAAAAGATTATCATTGGACGTGATAAGTTGGATGTCGTCAAAGGGGTCGTACAGAAGTTGCGCGCGTTCGCGAAGCTACTGCACGATTACCCCGAGTGGATAGGTCGGGTCGTCCTTATTCAAGTTACATCTCCTGCTCTTTCCGACTCTCCCAAACTCGAACGACAGGTCAGCGAGCTTGTAAGCAGCATCAATGGCGAGTATGGTAGCTTGGATTTTATCCCTGTACATCACTAGTACGTCCCTACTCATCTCTCCTATTGTCGAAAGGCACTTACTTGTTTATTTGTAGCCATCAGATGATCAAGAAGGATGAATTCTATGCCCTGCTCTCTGCTGCAGATCTTGGCGTGATTACGCCCCTGCGCGATGGTATGAATACCACATCCATGGAGTTTGTCATCGCCCAAGGACAAACGAAACGGTCGCCTCTCGTCCTGAGCGAGTTTATGGGCATCTCCTCCAATATGACTGAGGCGCTCCAGATCAACCCATGGAATCTCGATGTCCGTACATTTGTATTTCCTCTCCCTATCCGTTTTTTTGTTGACGCGTCATCCGCGTGCAGGACGTAGCAGCAACCATGCACCGTGGACTGCTAATGTCGCAGGAGGAGAAAGATATGCGGCATGCCAATTTATACAGCGTCATCACGACGCACACCTCGCATACTTGGGCCATGATGCTCGTCAAGTTTCTGCTCAGCGTCGTCGATTCTCAGGGTGTTGCGCGTCAGACCCCCGTTCTACCCAGCCAGCTTATGCTCGACTGCTACTCCAAATCAACCAAGTGCCTCTTTTTGCTCGACTATGACGTGAGTTTATCATCCGCCTATCCTTTTTTCCCTTGGCACTGACAGCGAGCGATTACCCCACAGGGCACCTTGGCGCCGATCGTTAAGACGCCATCGATGGCAATACCGACTAAAGACACTCTTCGGGCGCTCACGGCTCTCTCAGCGGACCCGCGCAACCTGGTGTACATCATCTCGGGACGTGATGGTGCCTTCCTCGAACAGCACCTAGGGCACATCGAGGGACTCGGCATGTCTGCTGAGCATGGCGGGTTTATGCGCACACCGGGCTCAAAGCAGTGGACGAATTTCACCGAGAGTATGGATATGAGCTGGATGAGCGAGGTCCTCGAGGTATTTAAGTATTATACGGAGCGCACGACGGGCAGCCACATCGAAGTCAAGAAGAGTTCGATCACGTGGCATTACCGTGCAACTGACCCCGAGTGGGGGTACGTACGACACCTATTCCTGACTGTCTATCGTGCTGAATTTAGGCACCATATCTTAGGCAATTCCAGTGCAGGCAGTGTCAGGATCTGCTCGAGAACAATGTTGCGCACAAGCGGCCGATTGAAGGTATCGCTGCCTTTCTTGGTACTCCCAGGCCCACGTTTTTTTGCTGAGTTGCTTTTATAGTGCTTGTGGGTAAGAAAAACCTCGAGGTCCGTCCAATTGCGGTCAACAAGGGCGAGATTGTCAAACGCATTCTATACCAAAACCCGGACACCCAATTTGTATTCTGCGCAGGCGACGACAAGGTTCGTTTCTCCCACACACACCAACTACTAAACCTTTTCTTTCCATTTTCCTGCAAGCGTTAATGCTGACATTTTATCTTATTCGATAGACGGACGAGGATATGTTCCGCTCCTTACAATTCAGCGAGCTGTCCCTACCGTACACAATGGACGCACCGCTATCCGTGTCTCTAGTCGACTCCACTGCAGATGGGAATGCGTGTGAGCATCCACGCGTTGAGCTAAAGCTCAGCTCAGAGAACACCTTCACGACTGCGGTCGGACACCCGTCCAAGCGTACACTTGCCAAGTGGCACGTGACGAGTCCTTTCGAGGTCGTCAACGAGTTGCTGAAGCTCACGGCCGTACAGCCGGACGGCGACGCGGCCAAGCTGTGAGAAGTTTTATTTATTTATTGAAAGGCGGCGGATCTCAGGGATATAGAGAAAGAGGGACTCATGCATGCATTCACACGGTGGATACACACACAAGTGCCGTTCTTTTATTTTTAAAGGCCACTTTCGTTTCGTTCGTTTCGTTCGTTCGTTCGTTCTTTTCAAACTCTCAGTACCTCGGTCTCTCTCGTATTTATTATGGCACTAATGGTGGAGCTTTGGGCACATGTATTTGTTTATAGTTACATCGACTTTTCGTTTTCGTTTCGTTTCGTCGGAGGTTAGTCTACATAACGTAAATAGGTCTTTGTTTGACGCTTCATTCATGAGATTAGACTGGAATAAATACAGGTGGTACCTTACTAGAATCAAAATCCTTTCACTGAGGCCAAAATGGCCCCCGAAATTGGTGAAGTGAGCCTCAAGAAATGATGGACCGGCGTGGATTGAGGAAAAACCAGCAGAATGCGAATTACTTGCCAAACCATTCTTCATCGATATCCATTCCATAGATAATTTCTTTAATTTGTAAGCAGAAGTTGTTCGCTTGTATGTATCGGGTGATTACGACACGACATCAACCGTAAATAGTAAGGGAAGAGGGAAGATCGGAAAAGTAATAAGTTGGTTGCTGATTTAATTGTCGTCAAAAGGCACCGAGGATATCCCATAATAGTAATAGGTGGAATGAGGAAGGAAAGTCGAGATGTTTCGGAATGGGATACTACAGGATCTTTCAGAGCCAATAATGCGTCTCGTGCTTGATCAAAAATTCTGCGATGGAGACGCAGAACTCGATATTTTCCTGGAGGGACGGATTTAGCAAGTCAACTTAAAAAATGATCTGGGAAAAAAGTTGGGAAGACGGGAGTCAGATAATGCAGCATACTTGTATTGTTCGCGAGATAGTTTTGGACGTCCTTAGGACCTTAGCGGATGTACATGTGAGCATTTGTGATGCGAGGTCATGTCACATTGATACAAACCGCAGGTCAGATGAAGTGACAAGACACATTTTCTTATTGCTCCACGGTCGCCGCTCGTAGGGCCAAGACGACTCGTTAGTGCGACGAGACATAGTGATGGTACTAACGAAGCAAAGCTACACACCATATGGTCAAATCTCAATACATGTCAGCGTGCATTCCGCGCCGCGCGTCCATAACGAGCATCCTATCCAGGTAGAGCAGAATGCCCAGCTTCAGATAGGCCACTCGCACGAGGATGCGCAGCGTGTCATTAAAATACAGCCAACAGAAGAGTGACAGTATCCGATCTCGACAGTGAAAATCAAACTAGAATGCTCAAGTTTAATTGCCATTGTCGAGATGACGTGTCATCTACATGCTCTGCATATACACGATTTTATAGCTTCAATTAACGGGCAAGCGAGGAAAAACGTTGTGAAGTTGATCCTGGGTCGAAATCGAATGTGTGTGATTCTCCATAAGCCCGTCTACAAGACAAGTAGGCGGGTAGATGTAGTAGCAGCAGTTTGGAAAACAAAGTGAGTATATTTCCGGTTTTGATCCATCGGTCTACATAACATGTGTGATACACAACCTGTCGGCTTTCCCGGTCAGTGTATATGTCCGATGTCCGATACCACCAAATTCGAGACTTTTCTTGGACGACTTGATTCCTCGAAGTCTGTTGATGACTGGCTGTCCGACTCATGCCCCACATGACATTCTTCAAAATCACAGAAGTCGCTGGATGCGGTCGAAGATGGAGGCAGAAGGAGCAATTGTAGCCGTCAGTCGAGTTGCTTGGAAAATCTGGTTTCGATATCAGCTGATGACAGAAGAGTTAAAGGATTGAGATGCGGGGAGGAAGAAAAACGAGTACTGTGGCGACGTGGCGACTGTGGCCACACCTATCATGTCACTATCAGCCGCTTGCGCAGCTCAACACGCAGTTCAGTTCTGAACACAATGGTCAATTCCACTACGAAACACCCGTTATTCGGCTTCATTCCACGAAGGGTGACAGCGAAACAAGTTCAGGGGGCCATTGTACGTGGTGATATTATCTTCACATCGTATTCCTGACTCCCTTGCAGGATGGCAAGGAAAACCCATTTACTCGCTTGCCACATTCTGATCAATATTACAAAATACTCGAGGCGCGAAAAAAGTTGCCAGTATATGGGCAGATGGATGAATTTTATAAACTGGTGAGTTCTGCACTGTCCTTTGTTCGTGAGGGGGAAATAGAACCCATGGAACCAAGGCCAAAGTGTTGCTAATTCGCCAGAAAGTACACTAAGCATCAGATTATCATCGTAGTCGGGGAGACAGGATCTGGGAAAACTACTCAGTACGTTCATAGTACTTCTAAGTTTTCATACAACGTGGTAACCAGGATCTGTCTAGGATACCGCAATTCATTGTCTATTCCGACTTGCCCCAGACCAAAAACAAAATTGTCGCATGTACACAACCACGCCGAATAGCCACTATGTCTGCAGCGAAGCGCGTCGCTGATGAGATGGATGGTGTGCTCTTTGACTGTTATTGATTCGCCGCTTTCTCATCTCCTCCCAGTCGCCCTCGGAAAGCAGGTCGGATATGCCATTCGTTTTGAGGACATGACAGAACCGGGAACAACCTTTCTAAAATACATGACTGACGGTTTGCTTTTCCGCGAAGTCATGAACGACCCCGATCTGAATCGTTACTCGACTATTATCCTTGACGAAGCGCACGAGCGTACAGTTGCGATAGATATTCTAATGGGCCTCCTCAAGGGCCTTGTGAAGAGGCGAAAGGATCTCAAGATTATAATCATGTCTGCGACGCTAGATGCGCTCAAATTTCAAAAGTACTTCACTATCGGCGAAACCCCTCCGCTTTACAAAGTTCCTGATCGCACCTATCCCGTAAAGATCTTCTATACACAAGAACCCGAACCAGACTACGTAGAAGCCGCAATTATTACAGTTCTCATGATCCATCGCTCTGAAGACCCTGGCGATATTCTCGTCTTTCTTACTGGAGAAGAAGAGATTGAAGACGCATGTCGTAAGATCAGGATTGAAGCTGACGGCCTACTTGCCAATAACCCAGACACCATTGGCCCACTCTCCTGCATCCCCCTCTACTCATCTTTGCCACGTCAACAACAACAACGTGTATTCGATCCAGCCCCTCCTCCGCGTGTCCCAGACGCCCCCCCAGGGCGGAAAGTCATTGTATCCACGAATATTGCGGAGACGTCCCTCACTATCGATGGCATTGTATATGTTGTCGACCCCGGTTTCTCCAAGCAAAAGGTGTATAACCCACGTATTCGTGTCGAGTCTCTCTTGGTATCCCCCATCGCAAAATCATCTGCACAGCAGCGGGCAGGGCGTGCCGGTCGTACCCGCCCCGGGAAGTGCTTCCGGCTGTACACTGAAAAAGATTTTATGAAGGAACTCGACGAGCAAACGCATCCAGAGATTTTAAGGACTAATTTAGCAAACACTGTCCTTGAGCTCGTGAAGGCGGGTGTCAAAGATCTCGTTCGATTCGACTACGTGGATGCACCGGCCCCCGAAACATTGATGCGAGCGCTAGAGCTTTTGAACTTCCTTGCTGCTCTTGATGACGAAGGAAACCTAACACCGTTGGGAGCCATGATGTCAGAATTTCCGTTGGACCCCCAGGTAAGATTCACAACTTGCTACTCGTGCTACAGTTATTTATATCATTGCGCAGATGTCCAAGATGCTCACTCACAGTCCGGAATTTGGCTGTAGTCAAGAGATTCTAACAATCGTTGCTATGCTTTCTGGTTCTTTTTCTTTTGCTTCCTGCGTCGATGAGACCGATTGTATCCCTTGCAGTCCCCAACATTTGGGTACGACCGAAAAACCGGCGGAAAGAGGCGGATATGGCGAAGCAATTACTGTCCATACCTGATGGAGATCACCTTACTCTCCTTAATGTCTTCAATGAATATCAGAATAGTACATATCGCTCTACCCTCTGCTTGCTGCTGCTGACGATGACAATATATTGTCAGACCTAGACGACCGTAATTGGACATGGAAGAACTATGTTTCAGCTCGCTCCCTCGCCGAAGCTACCAACATCCGCGCTCAGCTTCTGCGAATTATGGAACGGCTTGATATTAACCTTGTGACCAAGTCATACAAGAATCCAACTAGGCATTATATGGATATCCGAAGGGCGCTGGTGTGCGGATACTTCATGCAGGTTGCGCACAAGGAGGGTGAGAGAGGTTCGTATCTCACCGTCAAGGACAGCCAGGTGCGACCACACTTGTAACGTGCGAAAATGCACACGATTCCTCTGACCCGTATTTCATTCAATCCCTGCTCTGATTCAGGTGGTATCGCTTCACCCCTCATGCGGTCTAGATACACAACCGGAGTGGGTCCTCTTCAACGAATTTGTGCTCACAACTCGGCCTTTCATCCGTACGGTTACGGAAATTCGTCCACAGTGGCTACTCGAGCTTGCTGCGAATTACTATGACTTGGGGAAGTTTCCCGATGGCGAAACGAAGCGTGCGCTACAACGCGTGTCGAAGAAAGGAAAGCCAACCAGAAAGAATGCTGACTTGGAGGTGGCAACATCAAAAATGAGTTCAATGAAGTTATCATAGCTGTGTATTCAGATTTGTCATGTTGCAGGGTTAACTCTGTATTCATACTAGATCTTGTTGTTGTAGTTGATGCCCATCGTTGTAGCATTGTTTTGTTTGTTACATAGTGACCTGCGAGCCCCTACGCAAGTCTTTCTCGTTGAAGAAGTTGATTATGCATTGACTCTCTTACCATAACATGATTAATGAAACAAGTTCTAGCAATGCGGGCGCAATACAGTTCAGTCAGGCTCGCACAAGCTTCGCTCGGCCTGTGCAAGTCGCAGGCGCAGGCGCATTTTTGCGGACCCAGGCCACACGTGATCTCGGAACCGAAACTCAAGGGCGAGCGCCGGGAATAAAGTTTAAAATTGTTGCAGGAGGGAATATTCAGATATACTTTGCCTCGGGACCGCAGCTCGAGGGAATGATGTCGAAATAATATACAAAAACGGTTTTTTGAATCGCGTCAGGAAGAAACGATGAAACGTAATATTCTCTGCCAACTACGCACGAAGCAGGGCAGCGCATGTATAAATAACTGATTGACCCACCAGTCAAACAGAGGTAAACAAGACACTTGAAAAGAAAATGACTTGGGAAAATGAAATTTCTCTCTCCTCTTCACCTGAACTCGCGGATCCAATTGATCGAAGTGCGGGTGAAGAGGAAGACTCGTAGGAAGAAAGGTGACAGCATTGTGAAACCGGCTTGCAAAACTATTCGCCATCATGTCCGCCGTTGCCCCTGCCAGTTCTAATTCTTCAGTACTAAATTCGAATGTCCGGCCTGCCATTGCTCGCTCTCAGAGTTATGCTCCCAATGGCATTCCCGCTCCTCCCATTGCCGTCCCCCAGATGCTCGCCAGTGAGATGGAAAATGCTCCAGATGCCATCCTGGAGCTCATCGATGGTACCGCATTCTCCGGTATCAGCTTCGGCGCTCAACGCAAAAGCGTTGCGGGTGAATGTGTATTTCAGACAGGTGCGCGCATGGCGCCCACCCATATCTGCTCCTGCTATCCTCAAGGGTGAATTTTTCGACAGGCATGGTCGGCTATACGGAATCCCTCACGGATCCCTCTTACGAAGGCCAGATCCTCATCCTCACCTATCCTCTCGTGGGCAATTATGGCGTGCCCAGCCGCGCCCATGACCTTCTTGACGCCGTGCCGATGCACTTCGAGTCGTCGCGCATCCACGTGGCAGCTCTTGTCATCGGGTACTACTCTGAAGATTTCTCCCACTTCCTTGCGCATTCATCGCTCGGCGCGTGGCTGAAGGAAAACGATGTGCCAGCACTTTGTGGTGTTGACACACGTGCGCTCACGAAACGCATCCGCGCCAAAGGTGTCATGCTTGGCCGGCTCCTCGCCCGGAAGCCAGAGATCCCCAATCGACGCACACGTGATCCAACCCTAGAGTCGCCGACGCCGCACTTGCCGCCGCTATCGCCCAACTTAAGCAACCCGATCTCTTCATGGCGTGAAGACTACATGGAAATACCCTATCATGACACCAACGCTGACAACCTCGTCGCTACGGTGTCTATCAAGGCGCCGCGCATATACCCACCTGGATGCAGTGCGAGGTTGCACCCTTCGGGGCGGCCACTGCGCGTGCTGGCGGTTGATGTGGGCATGAAGTACAATCAAATTCGCTGCTTCGTGTCGCGCGGCGTCGAGCTCAAAGTCGTACCGTGGGACTATGACTTTACCGCACCGTCTGAGGAGCCGTACGACGGTCTCTTCCTCTCAAATGGGCCTGGTGACCCGACTACGGTGCAAACGACAATCGACCGCGTGGCTAACGTGATGGAAAGAGGCGATCGTCCAATTTTCGGGATTTGCCTGGGTCACCAATTGGTCTCACTGGCGGCCGGTGCACGCACGAGTAAAATGAAGTACGGCAACCGCGGACAAAATATCCCATGCACGGACGCGTTTAGCGGTCGATGCTATATTACTTCGCAAAATCATGGCTTTCAGGTCGACGCTGCAACTCTGCCGACGAGATGGAAGGAATTGTTCAAAAATGCGAACGATGGGAGCAATGAAGGCATCTACTGCGAAGACAAACCGTTTTTTTCGGTGCAGTTCCACCCCGAGTCAACTCCTGGCCCGCGCGACACCGAGTTCCTCTTCGACGTGTTCATACAAAACATTGCCGATTGCGTCTCTACGGGCTCTCTCCTCCCCATATCCCTCCCCGGTGGCAAGAAAGCTGACAATGACGCCCGCACGCCACGAGCAGATGTACAAAAAGTGCTCATCCTCGGCTCAGGTGGCCTCTCCATCGGCCAGGCTGGCGAATTCGACTACTCTGGCTCACAGGCGATCAAAGCGCTCAAGGAGGAGGGCATTTACACCATCCTCGTCAACCCAAATATCGCGACTATCGCAACTTCAAAAGGGCTCGCTGACAAGGTCTACTTTCTGCCCGTGACCCCCGAGTTTGTGCGCAAGATCATTCAGTACGAGAAGCCGGATGGGATCTACGTTACCTTTGGTGGACAGACGGCGCTTAACGTCGGCATCAAGCTCAAGGACGAATTCGCCGGGCTCGGCGTACAGGTGCTTGGGACGCCGATCGAGACCATCATTACGACAGAGGACAGACAGCTCTTCGCCGCGACGATGGAACAGATAGGCGAAAAGTGTGCGCAGAGCGCGACAGCTACGACTCCGGACGAAGCCATCTTGGCAGCGACAGAGATCGGGTACCCGGTCATTGTACGGGCGGCATATGCGCTTGGTGGGCTCGGCTCTGGCTTTGCTCAGAATGAGGGACAGCTCAAGGCGCTGTGCAGCAAGGCTTTTGCTACGAGCCCGCAAGTACTGGTGGAGAAGAGCATGAAGGGTTGGAAAGAGATAGAATATGAGGTTGTGAGAGACTGCCGTGACAATTGCATCACTGTCTGCAACATGGAGGTCCGCTGTGCCGTGCTTTTCTCTAAAGCGGACAGTGTGTCGCTGAACGCTGGTTGTTTATTGCCTGCAGAACTTCGATCCTCTGGGCATCCACACTGGAGATTCGATCGTCATCGCGCCCTCGCAGACGCTCTCGGACGTCGATTATAACATGCTGCGGACAACGGCGATAAACGTTATACGACATCTTGGCGTGGTTGGCGAATGCAACATTCAGTACGCGCTCAATCCCACCTCGCGCGAGTACTGTATTATCGAGGTACGTACGACCCAACCCTTTCTTCTGTTCGTGCCTGTAATTTGGGGCGTGTCTTCTATAGGTCAACGCGCGTTTGTCTCGGTCTTCGGCACTCGCGTCCAAGGCGACGGGCTACCCGCTCGCCTTCATCGCGGCAAAACTCGGCCTTGGGATCCCACTCAATGAGATCAAAAACTCGGTTACGAAAGTCACATCAGCATGCTTTGAGCCGAGCCTCGACTACGTAGTCGTCAAAATCCCGCGCTGGGACCTCAAGAAGTTCAGTCGCGTTTCAAGGTTGCTCAGCAGTAGCATGAAGAGCGTTGGTGAGGTGATGAGCATCGGTCGCACGTTCGAGGAGACGATTCAGAAGGCCATTCGTGCGATAGATGATCAATTTTCTGGATTTGCGAAGGTGCGTTTGGTTTGTTGTGTGGCGTTTGTCGTACCGCGAGCTTAACTCCCTTGCTTCTGAAGAATGATTTTGTCGAGGATGTCGATGAGGAGCTCCTGAACCCAACTGACAAGCGCATCTTCGCAATCTCCACTGCGTTATATCGTGGTTATTCGGTTGACAAAATCTGGCAGATGACCAACATCGATAAGTGGTTCTTGACTAAGCTGGAAAACATCTTTAACATGGAGCAACGACTTTCGTACGCTCACTCACACTATGTTTGGTTATAGTATAGGGTCGTGCTGATGCTCCACTCAAGGGCTATGAATATCTCGAGCATAAGTCCGGACTTACTTCGTCAGTCAAAGCAACTCGGCTTCTCAGACCGCCAGCTGGCCGTCTGTCTTGGCACTAATGAGCTCGCGGTGCGCCGCCTGCGCGAAGAACACGGCATCTTTCCCTTCATCAAGCAGATCGATACTGTTGCGGCCGAGTTCCCGGCGTACACGAACTACCTCTACACCACGTATAATGCGGTTGAACATGACATTGACTTCCAAGACCGCGGCGTGATGGTTCTGGGCTCTGGCGTGTATCGAATTGGATCTTCTGTCGAGTTTGACTGGTGTGCTGTGCGCGCAATCCGTACACTGCGCGATCAAGGGTTGCCCACCGTCATGGTGAACTACAACCCAGAAACGGTAAGTACAGACTACGACGAAGCAGATCGTTTGTACTTCGAGAACATCTCGCTAGAGACAATACTCGACATCTACGACACGGAGCGATCGCGTGGTGTTATCCTCTCCATGGGTGGACAGACGCCAAACAATATTGCGTTGCCGCTACACAGGCGGAATGCCAAGATATACGGCACTTCACCAGAGATGATTGACACTGCGGAGAATCGATACAAGTTCTCGCGTCTGTTGGATGAAATTGGCGTCGATCAACCTCTGTGGAAAGAGCTTACGTCCCTCGAAGACGCCGAGGCCTTCTGCGAGCTCGTCGGGTTCCCTGTCCTCGTGCGCCCATCGTACGTGCTTTCTGGAGCCGCGATGAACGTCGTCTCCACTTCGAGCGACCTGTCAAACTACCTCCAACAGGCTGCCGAGGTGTCACGCGAGTACCCGGTCGTAATCACAAAGTACATCGAGCAGGCAAAGGAAATCGAGATGGACGCTGTCGCGAAGGACGGCAAGATGATCATGCATTACATCTCAGAGCACGTCGAGAACGCAGGCGTCCACTCGGGTGACGCAACGCTCATCCACCCGCCACAGGACCTCGATCCGGAAACTGTACGCCGTATCGAGGAGGCGACGGCGAAGATCGGAAACGCGCTGAACGTGACGGGACCGTTCAACATCCAGTTTATCGCGAAGAATAACGAGATCAAGGTGATCGAATGCAATCTTCGTGCGGCACGCTCCTTCCCTTTCGTGTCGAAGGTCACAGGTATCGACGCCATCGAGATGGCGACGAAGGTCATGCTTGGCCTGCCTGTAGAGCCGTATCCAGACGCCGGACTGCCCCCCGATTACGTTGGCGTGAAGGTGCCGCAGTTTAGTTTCAGTCGCTTATCTGGTGCCGATCCCGTGCTTGGCGTCGAAATGGCGTCGACGGGAGAGGTGGCGTGCTTCGGAAGGGATAAATACGAGGCTTACCTCAAGGCGCTCATCTCCACCGGGATCGTCCCGCCTGAAAAGAACATACTCTTTTCCGTGGGAGGATTCAAGGAGAAAGTTGAGCTTCTTCCTTCCGTGCAGAAGCTACAGGCTGCCGGGTACAATATTTTCGCCACGTCCGGAACGGCTGATTTCCTCAGTGAACATGGCGTTTCCTGCAAGGTTAGCCTTGAGTTTTACACATCGCTGGATCACTTCGATTGGCCAAGTCCTGACCTTCATACATTCAGTACTTGGAAACGCTTGGAGATGGTGGGGGAGAGCTCAAATCGGAATATTCTTTGACGCAGCATCTAGCAAAAAATCTCATCGACATGTACATCAACTTACCATCGAAGAACCACTACCGTCGCCCGGCAAGCTACGCCAGCAAAGGATACCGCACCCGTCGTATGGCCGTAGACTTTGCCGTGCCGCTCATCACGAACGTCAAAGTTGCGAAACTGCTCGTGGAGGCGCTAGTTCGCAAGATGCCTCTAAACGTCTCAACAGTGGACGCCAAAACGTCGCATGTCACCCACATATTCCCCGGCCTGGTTAACATCGCTGCCTTTGTGCCGAACCTGGCCGAACCTGGTAGCGACGATATCGTGGAGGGATCGAAGGCTGCACTCAGCGCTGGGTTCACGACATCTCTCATCATACCTCTTGGGTACGGCAACCAGATCTCTGACCACGCTACTTTGGATCAAGCGCGCGCGAACATTTCCGATGGCTCTGCGTACGGGAATTATGCGTTCAGCGTCGCGGCGTCTCCCGCTAATGCCAAGTCTCTGGACGAAAAAGATTTGCAAGCAGAGGTCAGGTCGCTTTTCATCCCGTTCGTTCCCGGGAAAGTTGTCACGCAAGTTTCGGTCGTGGCAGGTCATTTTGCTTCGTGGCCTGTTGACAAGCCTATCGTCACCAATGCTAAAGGGGCAGATCTTGCATCCGTCCTGTTGGCCGCTTCACTCAATAATCGTAGTGTTCACATCAGTGATGTGCAAAACAAGGAAGACCTTTTGTTGATCAAGCTCAGCAAGGCAAAGGGACTCAAAGTCACGTGCGACGTCAGCATATACGCCCTGTTCTTTACGAAGGATGAATTCGGTACTGGCGTCGAAGCGCTCCCGACAGCGGATGACCAGACATTTATCTGGCTGAACCTGGACGTCATTGATGCTTTCACGGTCAATGGACCCCCATTCTACGTCAGCGTCGAACAGGGAGAGAAAGGATCGCCGTGGTCCGGCGTAGAAGAGTCCCTTCCCTTGCTCCTCACGGCCGTCGCCGATGGACGCCTCACTCTGAAAGATATTCAGGAACGTCTCCATGATAACCCCATCCGCATTTTTGGACTCCCCGAGCAGGCTCATACACAAGTAGAAGTGGTTGTCAATCGATCGTTCGTGTTCCCGAGACGTGGCGACTATTGGTCACCTCTCTCCGGCAAGCCCATCAAGGGCGCTGTCCATAGAGTCATCCTTCATGGCCAGACGATCTTTCTTGATGGCGCATTTGTCGCACCTCCGTCTGGGAAAGATGTCTCGGCGGCGATCATCAGTCATGCAACCGAGAAACCGACGGCCGCTCTTCCTGTTCCCAGCCTTGCCGCTCCACAGCTTTCCGCTTCTTCTACTACTACACGGCAGATGCAAGCAGATGCCTTCGTTGGGGCTGGAACTGCCTCTCATGTCCCAGCGCTGTTGCATCAAACGCCTTCGCATTTTGTCTCCCACCCTGCCTTCCATCGTCGTCACATCCTCTCGATCAAACAGTTCACGCAACGTGACATTTACGACCTTTTCTCACTTGCGCATGAAATGCGTCTTCAGGTTGAGCGTTCTGGGGCCATCGATATCCTCCGTGGTAAAGTTCTTTGCACTCTCTTCTATGAGCCGTCCACGCGCACGAGTGCCTCGTTTGAAGCGGCGATGAAGCGCTGCGGTGGAGATGTCGTGGCTGTCACGGCCGAAAGGAGCAGCATCCAGAAAGGCGAGACCCTGCAGGATACAATCCGGACCCTCGCCTGTTACGGGGACGCGGTCGTGCTACGCCATCCTGATGTTGGCAGCTCCCAGCTCGCCGCGAAGTACTCGCCCATCCCCATTCTGAATGCGGGCGACGGCACAGGCGAGCATCCGACCCAGGCGCTCCTAGATGTGTATACGATACGCTCTGAGCTTGGCACGGTGAACGGACGCACGGTCACGCTGCTAGGAGATTTGAAGAATGGACGGACAGTGCACTCCTTGGTGACGCTGCTCTGCCTGTACTCAGTCCGCCTCAATTTTGTCTCTCCCGCCTCTCTTGCCATGCCAACGAATGTCGTCTCTGCGGCGCGTAAAGCTGGCGTGCATGTTCACGAATGTGAGAGTCTGGAAGAGGTGCTCGGGGAGACGGACGTGCTTTATGTCACGCGTGTACAAAAGGAGCGGTTTGCGGATGAAAGAGAATGGGAGCAGGTGAAGGACGTATACCGGGTGGACCATGCCGTCCTCTCGCGGGCAAAGGAGGATATGATCGTCATGCATCCACTTCCACGTGTAAACGGTAGGCATGCTTGGCTACGCTCTTTTTGTCCCGCCTTGATTGACCGTGTGTGTTGCAGAAATCGATCTCGAGGTTGATTTTGACTCTCGTCGCGCAGTGTATTTCCGTCAGATGCGGTATGGGCTATTTGTAAGTTCTCCAAGTTCTAACTTTTCCGTCAGTCATCTAAGGGCATTGCCCTGCTTTCCTTGTTTCACAGATACGTATGGCGTTACTCGTCAGTGTACTTGGGTAAATAGGGATGGTGAGACTCAATAATAGGATGCATCTTGGGAGGATAAAGCTATCATCGTGTACAATACTGAACCTCTGGATACTATATACCAATTCCAAAAACGCTCTCAATTCTCCACTGCACTGCCACAATATGGCCGTCATATTTTGGGTGATCACCCACGCCTCGCCGCTTCAAGATCTCACTTCTCGTGCGCATGCGCTTGTGGGCTCGACCACGTCTCGTGCGTGACATGGTAAGGTACTTACCATGTATACCAACTTCAGTTTTATCCGATATCAATTCCATCATAAAATGCACAATTCAAACCGGGCGTGATCAGGTGCCATCTAATCATCGGCGGCTGTACCTCCCAAATATGTATAGAGAGTGGGGATCGGAAAGGGGCAATGTGGAGTAAATTATAATATCAGACACATAAAAGAGAACTGGAGCAGCGCCGCGGCGTGCCATGCACGAGGCTAATCCTCTCACAACTGTAGTACTCACTCTTCGTCCTCCTCCACGCTAGCAGGTCTCTTTCTAGCCGCTGTCAAGTCATTTAAAAAAAAGGAAGAGCTCATCAGTCAGCCCTTTCTTTGCCCCATTGATAACAAAGAAAAAAAAACACGTACTTCGCCGTGTGGCGCGTTTCTTGGCGGCTGCTTTCTTGCCCTCTACACGCTTTTCGAAAGCCTGGTCTTCCTCACCCTGTCTTCGGTTCTCCTCCAGGACCTGTGTTCATCCAGACCGACCAACAAAATGAAAATAAAATAAAATTGAAATGAGAAATTTAATAAATCGGATGAAAGATAGACAAGGCGTAACGTGGCGTGGAGCGCTCTGGGTGTGCGTGACGTGCGCATGTACACATGTATGTGCCATTAAACAAATGCACACGCTGCCAAGGCCAAGCAAGACAAGACATGAGAAAAAAAAATGATGAAACGTGCGACGCACAGTTTCGAATTCATTCAGTTCAGAATCAGGTTTGCTCGCCGTTTTGTTTGAGCGTGCCTGTTGTCATTTATTTTTATTTTATTATTTTTATTATTTTAGTTTAGAAGGGGTGGAAATCAGTCAAGTCGGCATGCTGGCTCACCTTGACGAGTATCTCCTGGAAACGTGCAAACACGCCCTCCTCGTGCAATTTGTCACGATAGAAAGGCATGCCCTCGATGAGCTTCTTCACCGAACGTTCGGATTTGAACGGAAGTAGGGATAGGCAGAACGCAATGTCGCGCCATTGTCGCGCGTCCTCCGTAAGTCGGAAACGCTGGCAGAGCTTTTCGACTATGCTTTCTGCTTGTTTCTCCTTTTCGATGAATGTGAAGATGTAGCGCATCGTGCGTTGGAAACCTTCTTCGTCTATCGCGTGTTCGCCGACCGAGAGATGGCTAATGACTGTCCGTGCGCAGTGGATCCAGTTTGAGAACACGGTGCCCCGGCCGAAAAAAGAAAATGATAGGGGAACAAAACGCACCGTCTGGCAGATTGTTATATATCGCGTTATCCTTCGTAGACAGATCGGTGAAGAACAGCTTGGCAAGGTCCGCAACACGTGGTTCTTTGTCTTCAAGACACTTGGCCATCTCCCCAAGCTGTCCCTTGACCTTGATCATACCATTAAGGATAAGATGCGTGAGCACCATCAATGTGTTCTTCTTCACCACCAAATCGCGATCCGATAGACCCCTGTACAACTCATCGCTGTTCTCGTCTATGATCGTGCTGAACGAGACCGCGACGTCGCCAAGCGCGATCGCGATGTTGCTCCGGATGTTCCCATCTCGTGATGTTTCCAGGATGCGGAAGAGGAGGTGGTGGTTCGCGTCGCAGAATTGAGAGCTTATGCAGAGGAACTTGCTGAACGAGAGCGTCGCCACTGCACGCAACGTCGTGTTCTGAAAGGGTCTTTATTTTAGAGAATGAGATTTTATGCTTTTGACACTAAAGACGAACCTTGAACTGGTCTGGTCGACCGCATATGCGGATTAGTAAGGGCCCATACAACGCGAGGAGTGAGTCGGGTCCATATAATAGTTCTGTTTCCCGCACAGCAGCTATGCGGTCGCCGATTTCATCCTCGGCATTACCAGCGACCTGATCGAGTTCTTCCCCATCCTTACTCGCCGAGTCATCTCCAACACCTTTCGCAAGCCTCTCGGCTACCAAACATTTTTAAAAAAGGAAAAAAAGATTAGAAGTCATTTTTCATGACCCAGGGGCCGCATTGCGAGAAAAGAGTTAGCAGCACACACTTACCCAGCTCCTTTTCTTGCTTTTGTCGTTTCCATTCGCGCTCGACCAACTCAAGATAGACAATATGCTTGATCGCGACGTGGCCCACCACGAAAAGCAGCTGACAAAGTTCAAACGCGTCCCCAGTATCATCACTCTTCTTCGCAGGATTAACCGTCGAACCGGGCTGCGTCGAAATTAACGCCTGTGTGCTCGGGGGCCGTGGATCCTCGTCCATCGCGTCTAAATTTGGTACCGACGATGATGGCTGGTCTTCAGGCGCAGGGGACGACGTGGATTTCTTCTCTCGCCGACGGAACGCGTGTCGGGTGAGATTCTTGATGATGGTGTTGCTGAGGACCTCCGGTTGGTCACCGAGGGCATAGACGGTGTTTATCGCTTGTTCTGCTAGGCCAAACCATTCGCGTGACCGGCAGGGATGTTCGATGGCTTCTTGTAGCTTGCGGAAGACGAGACTATCCATTTCGACACGAAGGCTCTTGTCGAGAAGGGAACCTTTGACTTTCTTCGCGCTGCCATTGAGGCGCTGTAACGCCACGCAAGTATACTTGGCGAGAATCAGATCGGCCTAGATGCTCCACAGGTGAGATAAGTATATGTTGCGAGGGTCTGGGGGACCGACCTTGCCCATGGGACCAAGCCCGATCTTTAGGAGGACATCTACCCTGTCCTGGACGACGCTCCGCCGTGCGAGCGCCAGCATGCCGATAATTATGATCGCTCCTCGGCGCTGTTGTTTCGGCAATGGTCGTTCAGAACCTAGACAATGAGGGTTTTGGCTCGTAATTACAGAACAAAGTGAAGACGTGCTTACTGTACGCCTGCCAGAGTTTGTTTATGACATCAGAGTGGATTTGTTCGTCATCCATCATGAAGCGCATCATCTCCTCTAAGCTTGTTAGTTCAGCGAGGGTCGCGTTGTATGTCAACCTGTAATCATCCTGGATAGGCATCAAGTCTAGTATCGCAGCAATGAACGTACTCTATCATATTCTTTGCTATCCTGTTGACCTGCTGCTTAGGTTCCATGTCAGGTAACACGTCAAAGTATAAGGTGCGGTAGCACTCGAGCAACCGCGAGCGAATGCCCTTCAGTTCCTTCCCATCTTCCGACAACGAGCTGTTATCCTTTGACCAGATCAAGTGCAGCATCTTCTTAATCCCGATCTGCGGTGTCATGAGCAACCGCGTCCCGACTTGATAATCCAGGCATTTCAAAGGCTCACCTCCGCACTGTCGAGCTGATATTCATGTGCGACCCTAAAAAATTCCATTGATTCCAGTACTTCAGACTTGTGCGTGGACCCAAGTAGCTGGAATATCATCTGAGCTGCCTCCTCTACCTGACGAATGAAGTTCAAAGCCTCCGAGTAGTACCGCTTGCGTAGGCGAAGATGTAGCAGCTGATTGCTTTCTAGAGCTGCGAGCGCGGCCTGCTCATCTGTCAATGCAGCCATGTCGAGCTCGGACTTGCGCCCACTCTTCTTGCCTTTGGGTTTTTGGTTTGTGCCTTCTTCGTCGCCATCTACCTCTCCCGTATGCTCCCCTTCGGCTTCGGCTTCGGATGGTTCTGGTTCGTCCTCGTCCATGATACTGTCGACTTCGTCATCATCATTTTCCTCTACGTCGACGTCCATCGCATTCTCGGCATCTTCCCTTCGATGCCTACCGATAAAGATCATCAGAAACTTGCCATGGCGCAATAAGTGACCACCTTACCGTGACCGCTTCTTTTTTTTCTTTGATCGAGCGCTGGACGACGACTCTTCACGCTCGTCGTCACCCTTGTCCGTCTCCCCAGTATCGGCACCGCCGGTGAGCGTATCATCCAGCGCTTTCTCCGTCTTTTGCAGTTCCGCCATTACCTCGCGATACCTCACTTCCCACTCCTGCATCCCGAGCAGCCCGCCATGCATCAGTCCGTATGGATGAGTCATGATCAGCTTCACGATAAGGGAGATCGCATTTTTGCGCACGCCAGCCACCTTGTCTTCGAGCGCGGCGACAGCCGCACGCGTGATGGCTAGTCGTTGTTTGGGGAACTTGACAGGTAAGTCGCATAGCCGGTTAAGGACAGTGAACACCTTGGAGCGGACATAGGAAGAAAGGTCGAGCGCTCGCTCGAGAAGGAGGTCGTAGAGACCGTTTAGCTGTTTCTGTGTCTGGTGCGCGTCGCTGGTGAGGTCCTCGGAGCAAGCGAGCTCACGAATGAGATGGCCGATAATTTCTACGATCCCCATTCGCATCGGATAAGACTGGATTTCCCATTGGCATGCAGAGAAATGGTAAATTGAAGGTGACAACCGACGACGCACCTCTGAGTCCAGGTGGGAGAGCAGCAAGCTGATCTGCTTCAAGACTGCTCGTGGTGCCCACTCCGAGAATTGCGTGAGGAACTTTGAAAAGTTTCTTGGTCCCTTTGTATCTTGGGTGTTATTAAAACTCTTAGCGGCGATCTCGCGGAGGATCTCGTCACCAAGCTGCGCGTGGTCAAATTCCTTTAATAAGACGTTAAGGCACTCTGCCATGGGCTCAGGGAGATGCTCGTTGAGGTGCAAGGATTGCATGATCGCAGTTTGCGCAGCGGGTCCGTGGCCGTGATGCTTGACCGCGAGACAAATGACTTTGTAGACTCCAAGCCTGATGGGCTGAGACTTCATGTACTGCTCATTCTCTGTGACATGGTATGCAGGAGCAACGAGACACCTGCAATGACATCAAACGCCTCATGAGATATCCCATTTCAATGGCTTAGGCTGCCACACACCCTATAAATGTGTCCCTCTCTCCACTCACAGTCCAGATCTTCGACGTCTTGAGCTTCAACACCTTGCTGATCAGGGTGAGAACAGGAACGATCTGGTCTTTCCAGGACCATTCTGAAGCCTTATTCTTAGCAGCAGCCCTCGGTTGTGCTGCCTTCCCACCACGTCCCCTTCGAGACTTTGAAGGCGCTACAGCAGGTGCATCCTCGTCCGGCACGGTGACTTTCTCTGCCGAAAGGGCAGACCAGTTGAGCAAAAACGCATACATCTCGATCGGAACTTTGTGTATAGCGCAAGTCTGCTGATCTTCATGATCGATGTCGTGCGCAGCGGCATCTACCTCTGCGGCAAAGCCAGACATAATGAGGTCGAGGAGTTTGCTCATCAGGATTCCCGGAACAGCGCCAGCATATTTGAGAAAGCTCCTTAGGATATCAAACGTATCTGGAGATGTAACGGCCTCACATGATTCTGCTATGGCGCTGACAGCCTCTAGAATAACATCAGTAGGTCATCGTTGATCGAGTGCGAGTGTAAGCATGGCGCACGTCGGAGTAAAGCATCCATCTCCCCAGGTTCCATCGAACTAATGTCATGTTCATGCTCTATTGTGTAGTTTCTGGTGTCTTTTAGAGCGTGAAGCTCCTCTTGAAGGTCAAAAGAGCTCGCCATATGGCAGGTGTAGTCAACGCCAACGCCATCATCGTTTCGATTCCAAACGCGTCTCGCCCGCGCGACGATCACGTGCCAGTCGCGTGCCGTCACAGCTAGTCACACAGTCACACGCACCGACCGTTCGTCGCCAGCGAACCATGATGAAAGGACCTGCCCAGCCTTACCTTCTTCGGATCCCCTCACTTCCATTCTTCGTGACTCTTGGCTCTCCCTAACCTTCCCTAGCCTTCCCGTCCATTAGTATCGAGATGGGAGGGCTCCTGCGGTTAACCCCTATCCGTAAACACCGCCATCTGACACCAATGCCAGTCACGCTCTTAGGGATGTCTGGTTCAATGTGATAAACATCGCCTCGGATCATTGGTAAGTTGATCCGATGGACCCGATATTATATCGATTTCGAAGGTACCCCAAAGATCTATACTGTGCTCGTCCACTTATGCCGTATGTTGATGAGGTGAGGAACAACCGAGGTTTGAAATAATCCCCAGCGATATACTATCCCGTGAGACAGAAGCCTTCTCAAATGCCACTGGCCCGCGGAACGACATAAGAGCCAGTGCTCGGTCACAATTCCCAGGAATGAACATTAATTCTACCGTTGGGCGTGTGATCCAGATTTTAATGTGCACCTCATGGAAGACGGTACTTTTCCTAACGACTGAGACAATGCACAT
>QFEZ01000724.1:7949-36092 GCA_003316425.1 Russula lepida | reverse complement strand
TAAAGAAGTGTTATTGGAGAATGTTGTATGATACTTTTCTCTTTTTCAAAAGTTGCTATGTGGCTTGCAGTCTCTCCATGTGTACACACAGAATGTGGTATGTAAAAAAGCATTGGTGTGTTGAGCTTCCATACTTCCTGCGCCGCAGGCGCGGCCAAAAGCTTTATTAATGACAATTGTAAAAGAAAAAGAAAAAAAGAAAAAAGAAAAACTCGCACCCCGTGCCGGAGGCACGGTTAAAAGCTTGTCTTTAAACTTAAAGCTCCTGGGTCCCGAATCCGGCCGCTTTTTTCGCCATATTTGGGCCTCCATCTCACATAATTTTATGTAATATCATGTAATATGACTTTGGACGTGGACAGCCAGGCGACGCAGCCAGGCGATGTCTCTCATGCACTGGAAATGCATAAAACGATAGCCGACATGTCCCTGGATACCATGAAAAACAGTTCGCATTCCGCACTGAAGAACTGAGCGACGCCTGCATCGCTCATTGCTCGGCCCCTGTCGACTGCGCAACCCGAACAGGAAGCTTACTCAGCTCACACACTCATGGACGCCCACCACGGGGGAACGTCTGTCATGGACTGGAAATGCGCACACCGACGGCCCATGTCTCCATCGATGAAATGAAAAACAGTTTGTGATCCGCGGTAAAGAATTGAGCGACGCATCGATGCCAGTTGTGGTAGCCCCTATCCACTGCCCTCCCACGCCCACCCATCCTTGCTCATGGACACGGACCATAATGCGACGCATCTCATGGACTGGAAATGCGCACGGCAACGGCATTTCTCTCCTTTGATGACATAAACAACAGTTTTCAGTCCGCACTCAAGAATTCAGCGACGCGTAGATGGCACATGTGCTAGCCCCTGTCCACTGCCCTCACACAGACACCCGTCCTCAGCTCACACACTCATGGACACTCACCACGGGGAAATGTCTCTCATGGACTGGAAATGCACACAGGAATGGCCCACGTCTGCTTCGATGAAATGCAAAACAGTTTTCGATCCGCGGTTATGAATTGAGCGACGCGTCGATGGCAGTTGTGGTAGCCCCTCTCCACTGCCCTCACACGCCCACCCATCCCTGGTTGTGGACGCGGACCACAATGCGACGCATCTCATGGACTGGAAATGCGCACGGCAACGGCCTTTCTCTCCTTTGACGACATGAAAAAACAGTTCTCAGTCCGCGCTCAACAACTGAGCGATGCATCGATGGCAGTTGTGGTACCCCCTCTCCACTGCCCTCACACGCCCACCCATCCTTGGTCGTGGACGCGGACCATAAGGCGACTCATGTAATGGACTGGAAATACACACGGCAACAGCATTTCTCTCCTTTGACGACATGAAAAACAGTTTTCAGTCCGCGCTAAAGAATTGAGCGACGCGTAGATGGGACATGTGGTAGCCACACTCCACTGCCCTCACACACACACCTGTCCTCGATCATCGACGCGCACCGCCGTGCAATGTGTATTATGCACTGGAAATGCGCACGGGAACGGCATAGATGCCCTTCCACAGCATGAAAAAAAGATGACAGTCCGCACTGCAGAACTGAGTGACGCGTAGATTGTCCACTCGCTGGGTCATCACCACCAGTGGCCCCTCATGGATGTCATGGATGTGGACACAAAACCAGTTCGCATTCCGCACTGAAGAACTGACTGACGGGTGCATCCCTCATCGCTCGGCCCCTGTGGTCTGCACAACCTGAACAGGGTGCACTCTTCCACCTCGAAAACGGGCAGGCACTTTGCTCTCCTCTGCCTCACAAGGTAGCAATGCTGCCAACGTTGAAATGTTCACCATCTGCACTGCTCAAAGACTATCGATGCTTACTGCACTGCAAGGGGCTTAAAGTACATCCATGTCGAACCTCACCGACGCAGAGTACAAAGAAACGCATATTTAGCAATTGACATTCCAATGTGTGTGAACAACGTCTTTCCCAATGAAATGTAAAACACATTTTCTTCCACAGAACCGAAATGAGCCATGCGTGGATGGTACACTAGCAAGGTCACACACAACACATACATGTCGAAAATTAGCAACACAAAGCACAAAGAAACGCCTATTTCACACCGAAAATGCTGATACATGTGGCTAACATACTGCGTAATAAAATGCAAAACATATTTTTTTCCGCAGAAACGAAATGAGCCACGTGTGGATGGTATACTGGTAAGGTCGCACCCAACACATACATGTCGAATATTAGCAACGCGAGCTCTCTCATGGACTGGAAATGCGTACAATGATAGCCGACATGTCCCTTGATGACATGAAAAACAGTTCGCATCCCGCACTGAACAACTGAGCGACGCGTGCAACACTCATCACTCAGCCCCTGTCCACTGCACAACCCAAACAGGGGGCTTACTCAGCTCACACACTCATGGATGCCGAGCACGGGGAAACCGTCTGTCATGGACTGCAAATGCACACACCGACGGCCCATGTCTCCTTTGATGAGACGAAAAACAGTTTTTGATCCACAGTAAAGAATTGAGCAATGCCTCAATAAGAGATGCAGTAGCCCCTGTGGTGCATGCCACCCCACTCCCTACAGTCATTTGTGGCACTTGCGGGCTTCCACTGCATCCAGTGCATGTGTACAACGACGGCTGACATCTCCCTCGACAACATGACACACAGTTTGCTGTCTGTGCTCAACAACTGAGCCATGCATGCATCATGTGTTGCTTGGCCCCTGTTGACTGTGCACCCGAACAGGGTGCTCACTCAGCTCACACACTCATCAATGCCAACCACAGGGAAATGTGTGATGTGTGCCTCTCATGGTGGTGGGGTGCTTGCCCCACCTCTCCCTACAGTACAATGGGAACATCTGTGATGCTTGGGGCCTTCCAGTGCATGTTCCACCTTGAACATGGGGAGGTACTTTGCTCACATCTGCCTTGCTCTCTTGCAATCAATTGCAAGGTCCACAGTGCATAAATGAGCGACGCATGCATGGTTGTCAGTGGGGGAGCCATGTGCACAGCCTATGGAAGTGCATGTCCAAGATCACAAATGTGGACATGGTTTGGGGCAGAGAAATGGGTTCTTCTGCAGCCAGCATGTCCCCTCAAGCTTCCTGCACCCTGATAGAAAACAGCACCAAACTTGCATGCAATTTGGATGGAGGTCACAACACTCCTGCAAGAGACAGAATTTCTCCTTTGAGGGTATTGAGACATTGAGCTGTATTGAAGTACATTCACACTTTATAACTCTATTTTAAGTAATTAAGCCAACTTTCACACATTATCACAAATGGTAGGTGACCATGAATGATTATTGGACATAATGACAAATAATGGAGAATTGCTGCACATAGTAGTGCACCTAAACCCTAAACCTTAAACCATCTTCCAACCACGGTCTACATAAATGCACAATAATTACATAACAGTCCCCATTCCATACTACAAATATGTTGGGCTGATGCATCCCATTGCTTGCACAGTGTTCATGCCCACAGACCTCACAAGCTTGCCGTGCTGCAGGCATGGCCAAAAACTTGTCTACTTTATTAAAGACGAATGATGACAAACTGTGCACTTTTGCACTTTCCTAATCAGTAGGATGCAGTGTACACTCCTAAATTGTGCACTCCCCAATCTGTCGTTGACTGACTGTCTGCCATCCAATGTCCAAATTGGAAGGCCAGATCATGCACTGTCCTGATCTGTCTGTTTGCCATTCCTCACGTGCCTCCACAGGCATTTTCTATTGTCGGTTGGATCATTTGTTGCTTGGATCATAGATGAACTCCTAATCTGTCATGCTCTCATATTCTGCTCCTCTGCACAACACACTTAGGAACGATATACAACAGTGCAGAATACAGAAATAAGGTCACTCAAATTGAATTGCAAAGTGACTTGGGGCTACAGCAACAGCAGGTACAGATAAGTGCACTTTAAGTACATACATGTCGAAGATATCCAATGCAGAGTACAAAAAAACGCATATTTTGCAATGGAAATACTTATGTATGTGGACAATATGTTTTTCAATTAAATGCAAAAGAGATTTTACTCCGCGGAGACGAAATGAGTCACGCATGGATGGTACACTCGCAAGGTCGCACACAACACATACATGTCGAAAATTAGCAACGCGAAGTACAAAGAAACGCGTATTTTGCAACACAAACGCTCATATGTGTGGCTAGCATACCGCCTAACCAAATTCAAAAGAGAATGTATTCCGCAAAAATGAAATGAGCCACGCGTGGATGGTACACTACCAAGTCACACGCAACACATACATATCGAAGATTAACGACGCGAAGTGCAAAGAAACGCATATTTTGCAACGGAAACGTTCATGCATGTGGCTAACATACTGCCTAACAAAATTCAAAAAAAACCGTATTCCGCAGAAATGAAATGAGCCACGCGTGGACGATACACTGGCAAGGTCGCACACAACAGACTCATGTCGAAGATTAATGACGCGCAGTGCAAAGAAATGCATATTCTGCAACTGAAATGCTCATATATGTGGCTAATATACTGTCTAACCAAATACAAATGAGACCTTATTCCGCAGAAATGAAATGAGCCACGCGTCGATGGTACACTGGGAAGGTCACACACAACACATACCGGTTGAAGACATCTTATTCCGCAGTGAAGAAATGAGCCATGTGTGGATTGTACATTGGCAAGGTCACTATTGAGGTGCACACATCAAAAATTACTGATGCTCACCACTTATCACAATGCAACACATATTCTACAATAAAAATTTGTCTGCTCATAGCTAACAAGTACCTTAGGCAGTTGTAAGACAGGTAAAAGAGGGGGGTTTGGGGGCACAGCCCCCAACAAGCTGATGTCTGGTGCTGTAGGTAAGGGGAGCAAGCTTGCGAGCGCCCCATGCCATAGGCACAGACAAAAGCTTGTGCACTCCTAAACCATGCACTCCCCAATCTGTCTGCTGCTGTTCCAAATTGGTCAGACAGACTCATGGCTGTGCACTGTCCTAATTTATCCATCTGTTAATAGTGTTTGTGGTTCCTCATGTGCCTCATGGGCCCTCCTATTCCTTTGTGGTTTTGCTCTCCTACTTTGACTCCTGCACTATGGCATGCAAGTCATATGGTAACTTGAAGTCTGACTTTTAATGCTTTGCTTTTGGCAACTGCTCACTCGCTACATCTCATACTCTTTGCTCTTGACTTCCACACTGTGCTTCTCTGTATAAATGAACAGTTCATGTATTCCCTAATAGTTCCATTTGCACTGATTTTCCTTCTCAACATCCAATGAGAACACGTGTTACACTGCTCTTCCCTATCTGAATACTGACTGCCTTGCATACCCCGTGCGAAGCACGGGTCGCTGCTAGTCATTTATTACAATTGAACCTGTCTATCGAGAACAATAGGGTGTATTCTGCATATAGCTATAAAATGTATCATCGGATGTATAAGCTGCACAGAAAGCTTGTCCAGCCTAATACCGAATGGAATGGTCATGATGACTGTGCCTGCACCCCGGTGATAGCCTCCAATACCCTATCTCTACACGTCTCATTGTATGCCCAATTGAAGGATTCAACCTGTTGCCTTGCTTCATTGATACGTGTGTCCGTCTGCCCTTTGAAAATGTTACTTAGTAATGAGAAGAACTCATCGACGATATATTTAGGGTAATGGTGACCATCGAACTGCCAGTGACATGACTGGACAATATCGAGAAGGAAGTTTTGTGTTCTAAGCGAAGGTTTGTGCTTGCTCCTGTGGGACATAATGGCCCTGAACGTGCCCGTGTACAGAGCAGAATGGGATTGCTTTGATGACGATGTGGATAACAGCTGCTCAAAGGCAAGGAAGAAAAGCTCGACAGTAAAGCCAAGCCCTCCTTCACCCAGATCCTGCAGACGCAACAGTTGTCGTTGCATCTCATTTCCCTCCCAATAGCACGAAAAGCGAAATTCTTTTAGGTGCTGTAGCAGCTCTTTGTGTTCATCGGCATTTCCTTGACCTCCAAGAATTTTGCGGAGTGTCAGGGCTGGGGAGCACATGCTCTTGAGAGTCCGCCCTGGCTGTATGAATTGTCTTTTATGAGGCTCACGAAACAGTTCGACAACCCAGCTGAAGGGGACAGGCCCTTGATCGAGGTCGTCGAGAACGCCAGGAATTTGGGAGGTGATTTGATGAGAATTTTTGGCGATGGACAATTGTGTTGTGAATATCGACCAATCGACGTCTTGAAGGTTGTCAGCTTCGATATTGAGTTGCTCTAGCTCTGAGATCTCAGATTCGCAGCCACAGAGTATTTCCTTTACTTCTTCCGTCAGGTCTTCTTCCTTGCGTAGCGCATCATATAACTGAATTAAACATTCTTTTGCTTTTTGAAGGCTCCCGTCCACCTTCCGAGCACCTGCCAGGGCTTCGAAGTTGCCAGTGTCATCTAGACTCGCAAATGAATCTACCGCCCCCATCGCGTAATGTTGTACCACCCAGTTGTTTTCCAGAGTTGGTCGGATAGCGACCAGTGAAAGGCAGGTCCAGCGCATCACGAACAATTGGTCTTTTCCTGCCAACGACGATTCCCGTGTCTTTTCCTTGGCACCGGTATTTGCAAGCAGCTCCACAATGTCTCCAAACCAGCCAAATTCAGCATTTGCACAGCATACAAGCAATGCAGTGGTCTCAACACATGCACGCGTACGCTTCCTCCATGATTCCTCTTCAAAAAGTCCAGGGTTCTTGCAAATCACCAAAGAGCGGTTGACCCGTTCGCTGAGCTCCCGCACAACGTCTCCTTGGGTATCTGCAGTGGCGGAGTCAGTATGAGCATCAGGCGGGTATGGTACAGGTGGGTATGTCGTTGCGCTGGTGGGAGAATGGTGGGGAGCGAGTTTCTTGGCAAGGTGAGTGATTGGCCTAAAGATGCTGTGGATCTTCTGAAAGTATGAAGGTCGGTCAACAGGTGGCGTGGCTTGGGCAGTCAAAGCGACCAAAATATCCATGGGTGGCCCCGCAGCATGAGCACGCTCGTCCTGGTTTGTATCATCGCTTTCGTTACATTTGCCGACCTTGTTCCAGACTTTTACACCCCAGTCCGTATTAAACGAGCCAGGCATTGCTGACGATAACTTTTCCATTTCCGCATCTTGCGTCATATTGTCAATCAGCCATCGAATCGCCTGTACATCTCGGCCCTTGCGTGCCTCCGTCTCCTCCATCGCAAGTTGCATCCGTCCATGCGCCATGTCTGTGTCCACAGGTTTCAATTCTCCATCGGGTCCCTGATCCCTGTATTTCCAGACACGTAATTTCTGGAACAGAAACCAGATAATGCCGGAAAAAGAATTCTGGTAGGGCGATTGTGGAGATATGATGGGCAGAAAGGTCGTCAAGATATACAGCAGGCCGCAGATGCCGATAGGAATGGTGGTACTTATCCCGACCGTTGTGTTGATATTGATTAACGAGTTGGCGAGCCCTACGAAGAATAGGAATAGGGAGAGGTGGAGGCAACCAGGTATGGCCTCGGCCACCATCGGCATATACCTTCCTTCACATCCTTCATACAAGTATTGCCGAAGTCGAGCACTTTTCAGAGGATCGCTGTACCGATTGAAGACATGCATGTACTCGCGGACCCATTTCTGGACAAGGATCGCCAGGAGTGCTGCGACAAGACTGAAGGCGAGCGCCATGAACCAGAATGCATTTACACGGACATCGGGTGCTGATGGACTAAATGCGGGAAAAGGAGGTGGTGGAGTGGAAGGGATGGAAACTTGTGGGGCAATGGAAGCTAGCTGCACGGAAATTTGAGAAAGGATGGTTGAGTGTTGTCGGAGATAATAGACCGTTTCATCTGCGGGTCTGACCTGTAAGTCTTGTTTGCTGTCGAGTACGAACCCTGTGAGGGCAGCAGAAAATAAACCTGCCTGTGGGGCCACGCATGAGCATGACCAAGTCTGTAATAAGCACGAAGAGAATATGAACGCACGAATATAAGAGCACTCTCCATGTCCTCTTTCAAGGAATAGATTCGAGCGTCATCGTGGCTTTTGGCCTCATCTTTGAAAATTTTCCAAAACTCGCTAGCATTTCCATCAAAGTCGCCAATCATGTGTGGTTCTTCAGGTTGTGATCGGGGGTGAGCGTCGGAAGTGGTGTTGCGAGGAGCAGATTCGTCAGTCGGATTATTAGCCGTAGCTGATTTTGCATCCATCAGGTCATTGAGCCCTCTACAACTGTGATGAATACACACGGGTCTGTGCCTCTGCCTGACTCGGACCTTGTCCCGCTCGTGTCGGCTGATCACTAGTAGCATCATTGACGCTGTTATGAGGTTGAAGGGTAGCCATTTCGTGCGTCTCGCTTCTTTCCGCATCTTCTTCGCGAACCACTAACACTTCTTATCCAAGAGGAAAGTAATGAGAAAGAGAGAAAAACGCACGGACAGGCGGTGTGGCCTGGGAAACTTGTCCAACCTCGAGATCAATGTCAGGGCTCATGGTATGGGGTCCAGTGGCAATCGTCAATATACGGGGATGAGAAATTCCGTGTGCGTGGGGTTAATGTACAGAACAGAAAGGGATATTGTGGATGAGAAGAAAGTGATCGAGAGCGTCCGAGTCGATACGAGGTCGCGATAAATTCAAACCAAGTACAGGAGTCCTTGTTCTAACCAAGTATAGAAGTCCTTTTGTCCTACGACATGATCCTGCTTTTAGAGTCGCAAAGAAAGTGGGAGGACATGGCGGTGACTGAACTAACAAAAGTACTACAGCAATTTGGCCATGGGTAGGAAAAATCGTGATGAGGGTGTCTGACGAGGCAGAGTTATTCCACTGGGCCAAACACTGTTTGGAGGCGCTAAGGCGCTAGCAGTCGCATTGATCCGGACACTCTTGCCTAGGGTCGTCACACGTGCAGCGGTCGAAAGGGGCTCAGAAGGTTTTTCAGCCTTAGGAGACACGTCTTTGCTGGCATCGGATAGGTGAGCGCGTTTGGCGGTGGCGGGGAGAACTTTGTTCGGCGCACGTGTGGGGCGCACGTGTGGTACCTGCAAATTCAAATTAACACACATCGGCGCTTCTTCATCTATGATGGCTCAGTCCATTCGGCACACGCGAGAGACAAAGATTATGTGCGGGATACATCGCAGTCGGTGCAGAAACGCAAGAGTTGGGCGCGCATTGCGCATGTGTTGTTGAGACGGAACTGGATAAGACTATGATCGTTTCTGCGGTTGGTCCAGACAAGCTCGGTGAGTGCCTCTTCTCCTCATATTACCTTCTTTACCTTATTTGTGTGCATTACGCATACGCTGAGATCTCCGCAAGCTCTGCGGGAGATACGCTGAGTGCTACTGTAGTACTGAGCACCGCCGCGGGCCTTTTCCAGACATGGACAATATCGGAAAACAACCTCGACTGCTTGAACCCGTGATCGTATCGCCTGCCAAAAAAAAAGGTAAGCAACGGTCTGCGTTCGTGACCCGTCCATATTCGGCGGACAGCCTAGGGACTCGGGGGTTGTCAAACTGCTCGGCAAGTACAGACAAGAAGTGAGTTGAATGGGAGATAAACAGGCAGTGCAGTGTGGGAGTCTGGCAGGGCCTAGATGTTCATTGCACTGACAGAATGCCTCGTGTCTTATTATGGAACATAGGCTATCAGTTGTGCTCAAGCTACTAGTAGGGGGCGTCCCTCGTATAAATATCCCATCACTAACTACCCTTCCTTCTCCTCTCCATCTCTGCTCCACCGGCCACTGATAGTCACATCATGTCCGTTGTCCCTTCCGCATCCACATCGCACTCCGACTTTGCCTCCATTTTCGACACTGCCTTAGAAACCTACAGGCGGAAGACTAAGAAAGACCTTGTCAAGCATCCGCTCCTTCCCAGGCTTCAATCCTGTAGTTCCCCCGAAGCTGTCCTCATCGTCCTTCGAGAGCAATTCTCTACATCCAGCCAATCCCAGGACAGCGATAATCAGCTCACGAAATGGGTCGCCCCGACTGTGAATGTTTTGTACTCATTTTCTGCTACCCTTGGCAAGGTTGTTGCGCTAGTGAATATCAGAATGTCTTCTTATGATATTGTCCAATCTAATATTTACTTTTCAGAAAGTCAAACATGCCGACATACTTTTCACGGGGATTGGTGTTCTCCTTTCTGTCGGTGTCCTTCGCGGTTGTCTTCACGACCTATTTTGACATCCAGACTTACAGGCGGCTAAAGATACCCGTGGCGGCCAAGACAATCTTATTGACACCTTTGACTGTATCAGAAGGTTTTTCCAACGGCTTGAGGTTTACGTTGGAATTACACCGACTACAGCTATGACGGACATTATTGTTGATATTATGGTCGAGGTACTCAAAGTCCTTGCGATTATGACGCAGGAAGTGAAACGTGGACTATTGAGTGAGTTGATGTTGCGTAGATTTACTATTCTTGACTTGACTGACACGTCGGGTTAGTAAAATATTTGAGGAAGTTGGCAGGAATCACAGACGTCGAGGATAGCTTGCAGAGGTTGGACAGGTTGACACAAGAAGAGGCACGGATGGCATCTGTGGAGTTGCTGAGGGTCACGCGGCGTTGATGCCAAGGTAATGGCGTTGACGATAGAGTGAAGGGTGTCGAGGGGAAGATGATGTCCACGGTGATGTGCAAGATATTGGCAACCGAGTTCAAAATGTCGACGAGAGGGTACAGGACGTTTGTGACGACGCGCAAGATGTGGGAAACATATCGACGACAAGGTCCAAGGCGTCAGTGACAAATTAGAACAGGTTTGACCGTTCGTGATCTCTTTAATCCCAGTTCATCATTCCGAGGGCTCAGGCTACACAGGGAACCAAATTCGAGATAATCTTTTACAATGGCTTTCGCCGTCAGATCCATTCATCAATCATAACGTCGCCTGCAGAGCTCATCACAATGGTACAGCTCAATGGTTGTTTTTTTAATCTTCAGCTTGCCTACAGTGTGCCTAGATCGGACCCCTAATCACCACTCGACTCTATAGCGGGATCAGACAAAGTATCCTTTGGTTTGTCCTCCTTGGACTTTCCCTATCCTTCTCGAACTAACATCCTCATTCAGTTCCTCCATCATACAAGGTACCATAGCCTTGCGCGACGCTGGGCGGGCATTGATGGCCTACTTTTATTTCGACTTCAGGGACGTCGATAAACAAAAACTTCATAACCTGCTTTCCTCTCTCCTCATCCAACTCTCTTCTCGATCTGATTCCTGTTGTGACATCCTCTCCTGACTCTATTCTGCGCACGATCGAGAAGCCCGGGAACTTAGAGATCGCGCCATGGTAGAATGCCTCAAGGAAATGCTCGTCCTCGACATGCAACGGCCTACATACATCATAATGGACGCACTCGACGAGTCTCCGAACTCATCTACTGTTCCATTACCGCGAGAAGAAGTGCTCCAGTTTGTGGACAAACTTGCTGGCCTTCGCCTCCCTAGTGTCTACCTGTGTTACAAGTCGGCCTGAGCTCGACATTCAGGCTTTCCTCAAACCCTTAACCTCCCGGCCTGTGTCACTTCATGACGAAAGTGGACAGCAACAAGACATCGCCAACTATGTCGCGTCTTTTGTTCACTCAGATCGAAGGATGCGGAGATGGCGGGAGGAGGATAAGAATCTGGTTATCAAGACACCATTGGAGAAAGTTCGAGTTGATGGAATGTTAGGGCTTCTCATCCACTTATATAAGCATCTCAGGTCATGATATAGGTTCTGTTGGGCGTTCTGTCAATTGGAAGTCTTTCTTGAAGAGGGTGATCCTCCTGCTGATCCGGAAGCTCGGAGATAGTCTACCTAGACAATTTGATCAATAAAAGGAATATCGTATCGCGTGCAAAAGATCGTACGCGATACGACATTCCTAGATCGTGCTGACCTGGTCGAAACCTAATCCTGCGGCATTATTTTCCACCGAGTGTCCGGCGTATCCTGGAGGAGAGCCTGGACGAGACATACGAGCGCATGCTGAGGGGAATCAGAAAGCCAAACCAAGGACTTGCATATCGATTGATGCAATGTCTTGTAGCTACTGTTCGCCCGCTTCAAGTCAAGGAACTCGCAGAAGTCCTGACATTTGACTTCAACGCGGAAGGGATCCCGAAGCTGAATCCGAATTGGCGCTGGGAGGATCAAGAAGGGGCTGTGATGTCGGTATGCTCTAGTTTGGTCACCACGGTCAAGGACGGGGACACACGAATCATTCAATTTTCGCATTTCTCTGTCAAAGAGTTTTTGTCAGCAGACCGACTTGTGGGACCCATCCGAGATGTCTCGCCTTATCACATCCGTGGAGGCCACACATACGATTCTTACACAAGCGTGCCTCGGCGTTCTCCTCAGTTTGGAAAATCACGTTGACCGAGTCAACATCGAGGACTTCCCCTTGGCCCAATATGGTGCTCAGTACTGGGCTAGGCACGCCGGGTTTGGGAAGGTATCATCATGGATCAAGGATGGGATGGAATGCCTATTTGACGCCGACAAGCCGCACTTCGCGACACGGCTTCGGATTGAATGGGACAGCATGTCCACTATGCGCCCCGAGAAGCTTAAAGCAGTCCCCCTGTATCACGCCGCGAGGCTCGGATTTCGTGATTTGGCAGAACACCTCATCACTAAACATCCGGAGCATGTAAACACCAGGAACGAGTATGGACGTACTCCGATCCGTGCTACAGTGGGAGCAGGACGTACCGACATTTTGGTTTTACTACTTGAACACGGCGCGGATGTCGATAGCCGGGATGACGACGGCGCAACTCCCCTGCATCTGGCTTCGGATCGCGGAAAACTTGATGTTGGGCAATGTCTACTTGATCATGTTGCAGATGTCAATCCTCGAGACGAGGGTGGTTGTACTCCACTATTCGACATGGCACGCCAAGGAAATGTCGAATTTGGTCGAATCCTAGTATGCTACTCGAACGTGGGGCAGTGACTGATGCCCGGGATAACCAAGGCGGCACTCCACTGCACTGGGCAGTACGCCTCGATGAGACCCAGGTCGCAGGATTGTTGCTGAAGCATGGGCAGATGTCCATGCGCATGACAAATCGGGCACGACTCCTTCCCATCTCGCAGCGCAACAGGAGATTTTAGAACTACTTTCTGAGTATCTGTGAAGTAGGGGGAAGCATCGTATGTGTCAAGGTGCGATTCTAACGGAGGGAGGCCCCGGGCCTGAACCGTCAATCGATCAAGCATGTAGGAAAAACGCAATGCGCGTGCAGGTAAGGAGTGGGGTTGTGGGTAGGTAAACGCACAAGGGCGCCCCAATGTATTTGCATGCTATTTATGCTACTCAGAATGTATGGATGTCAGTATGATGCACGGAAGGGAACATTAGTGTGCTACTAAAGATAAGGTAGTGTACTAAAGTGCAAGCGAATAACGAGCCACGCGAGCTCGATTTCAACAAAGCATTCATCTACAGTATTTCTGGGGAATTTCAACGTTCCTTCTTGTTACTTTGTGTGCATGAACTATGCCTTTTCTAAACTGATATCTCCGCATCGGTGCGGGTGAGTATCACTGCCCAGCCTTCTCTTTCGCGGCACGGCATTCTCCGAGTCAACCATAAACCAGGGTTAAGTAAGCCAATAAAAAGTTGAATAAACTCTTCGCGTACACAACGGGCAAGTGAAGGAACGCGTCAAAAAAGTCTAGTTATCTGATCTATCCGAGTCAATGCTACAATATTAATCCTCATCCTACCTTGCGGCTATACAGCTGACTCGGACGTCTGGACCTGTTTACGCGGTACGCGGGCATACGCACGGCCAGGCACAAGTAGTAGTCGTCGCGACTCGGACGTCATCTCCGAAAAGAGCACTATACGTCCTTCACTTCAAGTTTGCGAACGTACTACTAGTATTCGTCGAACGCCAACAGACTACTGTCAAGTGTTTTCCAGAAGCTCCAAGGCCACTGCAAGGCAGTCCTGCTTGGAAAAACGGACTTGTACACTTTGGAGCTACTGTAAGTTACATACGGTGATCGTCACTGCAATACGGCAATCCATTTCGCTCGGCGCCAAAGCGGCCACTACGAGGTCCTGTGTCAGCAGATTCACACTTGCACGCCTTTTTGGGTTTGAGTGGCCCCTGGAGGCCCAGGGTTTGATGGTGATGCCACTTTTGGCTTCAACTGAAATAGCGCAATTTTTTTTTTCATTCATAATGTCATCAGCACCGCAAATTGAATACTGCACAGAGACGACACTCGGACTTCGCGGAAATTAATACAGTAAACTGTCGAATGTTCCATAACTACCGCGCCCGCTACTGTAATTTACGAGCGGTGGCGTGTCGTCTTAGCGCCGACACTCTGGATCGAGATGATCTATGACGTTGCGCCACCACGCCGCTAGCTTACAACAAGCCATAAATATTAGAATGCAATGCTTGTAACTTACAAATGTGGGAGGGATTAGATATATCGATGGCAGGGCAGGAAGGAAGGTGGCCAGAATGAAAATAAAAAAAGTCTAGCAAAAAAAAACGAAATCGAATCAAATGGGTGAAGGCGGGAAGAAACGAAACTAAGACCAAAAAACCAAAACGGCAAAACATAGGCAAAGGAGTTCCCTTTACGCAGTGATGGTCCGACGTGGCGTGGTTCGTAGTAGTAAAGAAAAGCATAGCGTATCGTACGTATACGAAAACCCTCTGTATGATGGGCCGTATCATCTGCTGTATGAAGTACATCACAGGAAACAGATACACGGTATGGGATTTTTGATACATGAACACAAGCGCGAAGTCTACGATGGCGGGATAAGAAGGGGGGGTAGGGGTAACAAAAAACGTTCGTCCTTTAGAAACCGGCTTACGGCAGGGGCTCGACAGAAGACGTGCTCTCAAGACCCGCCTTGCTAACCCGGCGCATCGGCTGGAGTGTATTTTCGTCTACAGGAGCGCGACGTGCATGTCGATACCGCCCATTCGCATCCTTGACCTCCATTTCTTGACCGACGTCTCCAGCAACGCTGCGCGGAACGCTGGTTATACCCGCACTAGTGCAACCACTGGTGCTCCAAGCCGGCGGCAGGCTTTCGCGCATATGCGAAGGCCGGCGCCCGCCCATCCCTCGAAGACTACTGTCACTGTCAAGGTGATCAGAGTCAGGCCCGGCACCGCCTGATGATTGTGGTTGCTTGACAACACCAACGGATTTACTGCCGAGTTCAGCTTCTTCGAAATTCATCAACTCCGATACGAAACCGATATTCGGAGAGATGCCTTTTCGCCGCTCGAGGACGAACGTGTAAGCTCGGGACAACGTCCAGTGGTTTGCGTGAATGAGATAAGCCATTACTGCTGTTACTGAGCGTGATTTACCAGCTTTACAGTGCACGTAAGTCGGCGCGGAATGTAAACTTGCATCATCTATCGTAAGAGGATTAGGCACATGATGATGAAGGCTGGAAGATGGAAGGAAGGACGTACCAATGACAGAGCAAGCTTCCCGCACACCAAGAAGGACGTTTTCCTCCTCGACCGTATCTCGCATCGGGATCTTCACATATCGCTCAAACCGCTGGCGCAATCCAAGCCCGTTATCATCGTTACACTCGGCAGCAAGGTTCAGAATGCGTCGCACGCCTAGGTTCTGAAGTTCTTGGACGTGCTCCTCAGCCGTGATCTCGGGCCCCAGGAAGAGGAAATTGGGTAGGATGGTTGAAACGGTAAACATGGGTATTTCATCTTCCGTCGATGGGGATGCGGAGAGGTCTGGACGAGCAGTACATGGACTTGGAGGAAGAGGTGTCCGAGGGGAGGAAGATATATTGGGCGAGGGCGGTGGGATGAGGAACTCCCCGTGCCTTGCAGAAGGTGAAGTATGGTTGGAGTGAGTGAGGGTGAGGTGAGACGGTGAGTGCGCGCGTGGTGAGCTGCTACCGCTCCCGCTCGGCCACAGCCCGGCAGAAGGGGGAGCAGCAAGAGTGGCTGAGCGCACGGTGCGTACGTGAAGTTTTGGTGGGCCGAGGCGTTCGGCTGACTTTGTATCGAGTTTGCGAAGGGTCGAAAGGGATTGTCTCTGTGGTGGCGAGGTACGTGGACAGACGGACTGAGAGGGGGGTGGGGAAGGTGAAGCATCCATGATATTCCAAGGAGTGTCCTCAAAAGTGTCCTCAGAAGTCCCTGGCAAAGTGTCGACAGACATCGGGATGGGTGAGGCACCTTCACTGAGTTCAATTTCTGGTAGGGTCCTGCTGCGCGCAGCAGCGGTATTGAGCTGAAAGAGACCTCCACCTTTCTTTGATTTGGGTAGGAGGGAAAGCTTAGGTGGTGGTAACGGCGAAGCAATGATGGGATGTTGTTCTTCTTGGACCTCATCATGTATCTCGGAGGAATTATCTGATGAGGCAATGAACCTTTGCAAGTCGGGGTGGGCGCGAGCGGCAAGGATGCCACCCTCGAGATGATCAGCTCTACCGCGAACGAGGAGCGGCGAGATGACAGGTAGAAGAGCCCAGGCAATGACTTGTGCATTCAGCCTGTCTTGTGGGTTCATTTCCTCATCATAGACGATCACGTCACCATCCCAGGAGCCACCTGGAGCCATAATGGAGTCCCAAACGGCTCTGCAGGAGTCCGTAGTGATGAATTGACGAAGAGCATCGATGGAGCCAAAGCCAGCACCAGGTTTCCGAGAACGCTTAAGGATCAGAGAAGGAATGGCGAAATTAACGCTCGATTTTATATGACAGCCGAGAAAAGCCGCGGCTGGTCGGGAATCAATAAGGAGTGGGCGACGGGTGGGATTGTCAAGGCGAGAGGCCAGAGAGGCGGGGTCGATGGATCGCGCAGGGCCTCGCTGTAAATCAGGCCCAGGACAGTCGAAGATGGGGGGGCCAATGTAGTGGGCGCTAAGTGGAGATTTTGTGTCAGATAAGGGGGTATAGTAGATACTTGGCGAAGTGATGGCGGAGACGGGGCTAGAGGAGCGGGCTGGTGCGAAGTCGGTCCAAATTGAGGCGGATGAGAGAGGGCGAGTAGGGGAGCGAGGAGGGGATGGTGTTACGGCGATGGGGCGAAGACGGAGATTTTTCTGTACGCTACGTCTGAGCTGTTCGAGGACGACGAGCTGATTGGACATGTCATCTGGAGACTTTAGATGATCAGGATCACTTTCTGAGTGACCGTAGGCGGAGAAGGTGGTGGAGAGCGGGGTCGCATATATGGGAGATGCTGGGGGGGTAAACTTGTGATGGAGAGAATGACGATCAATGTCGTCGACGGGAGTTTCGAGCTCAAGTACTGAGGGAGCCGTTGCTGATCTCTTTGTTGGGGGCGAGAGAGCGATATTTGGAGGGCGAGCACGCTTTGCCTGGACGGTCAGTGACGAACGAGCGGCGGGACTGTTCATGTCACTCTCTGTCTCTAGCCTCGCGTCGCACTGTGGCTTATCATTATTTATTTTCCCTAGACAAGCCTTATAATCAGACTCCGCACCCAATCACTCGCCTTTACTGGGCAACACTCCCCATCCTCCCCTTGCAAATGTCGTCCACTCAAAAGTCGTCGTCCTCTGACCCCAAACGGTCCCGTCTCCCCCACCAAACAAAAATACCAGAGCAGTATCGTACCCAAGTACAACAACTGCAAGACTTGTTCCCAACTTGGTCCACTGACGGTCCGTCCCTGTTCACCCTTGGCCTAACGCGTTTGTTGATCCTCCTCTCCTCAAGACCTTCATTCGACCCTGGTCGAAGCAAGTGGCGACGTCTCACTTGCTGCTGCACGTATCGCTGAGGGTAAGTATGTTGCCCTTATCCTCCTTGTTTTTTTCTCATTACTCGACATCAGGCCACGCCGAACAATGGGGTGCTGTTTCACGCAAAAGGGACAAAAAATCCTCCACACATCTAGGACAAACTAAGGACTCTCAACCTACTCGAGAGAGAGGCGAGTCTCGAGGAGGCAGAGGCGGACGTGGTGGGCGTGGCGGCCCTGGTCGTGGTGGCGCTGCTGGCGGTCGCTCTGCTAGTGCCCGAAGTGGTCACCGCGACTCTCACCGCAATCATTCTCACACTCACGGTGGCGCTCCTGCATCACCTGCCGCAAACGGTGACACTGCTTTATCCTCTGATACCTGGGGGGAATCACCTACAGTCGCCGGCGCCGATAGCTACACGGGCTGGGGCAGCACCTCGGAGACCCAAGCTGGGACATGGGGCAGCAACACCGAATCGACCTTGGGCACAGGCGCAACCTCAACCGCCAATGGCTCTGCAGCCGCTTCTCCCTCTGTGAAGTCCCAACCTATTCCTCCTGCTCGGTCCAGTGCCAAAACTCCTGCCACCTCCAAGCTTTCATGGGCGCAAGTCGCCCGGTGTGTATTCGCCGTTTCCATCGCTCATTTAAGTTTCATACTTTCCTTCACAGCCCCCCCGAAAAGCTACCTACTGCTGCCCCTTTGAACGTTTCCCAACCCGCTGCTCCCCTCCCGGTGCCCACCGCACCGCCTGAACCCCCTCGCGAACCTACCCCTCCCCCTGCATCTGCCCAGGAAACTGAACCTGTGGTGGAGGCCCAGACCGGCTGGGAAGAACCTACCACCGTTCAAAATCCCCCTTGGGAGGACCTACAACACAAACCTTCTGCTCCCGTCTCGGAACCTTGGCTCCCGACACCCGCTGAAGAAGTTAAAGTTCATGATGAAGCGAAGTCCGCTCCGTCTGAACCAGCACCAGCAAGCGAACCAGATTCTGAGCCCATCGTATCACTGCCTGCTCCCCAGCCCAAGGAACCCGTCAGCGGCCTTAGTGAGGCAGTCCCGAAACATGTAGCGCCTATACAAGTGAGACCAAGCAGTGCAGCACACAGGCATAGTGCGAGGTTCAAAACAGACCAAGCGGTCACGCTACCGAATAACTTTGGTTCCGGTCTCGAGAAGGTCGGCATGCAGTTCGGTAGCCTCAGTATTGGGGGCGATGAGATTGTTGATCCCAAACCGTGAGTAATCTTTTTGTCTAGTGACCACTTAGCGGACCTCATGCCTTGTATCCAGTGAGCCTGTAGCGTTACCTCCCGAACCTGTGACGAAACCGCCAAGCGAATCCCCAGTAGCACCTGAGCCCCAGCCAATTCAGTCAGTCCCCCCAGTCCCACCCCCACAACCAGAAGTTCCTGTCCCTTCCATTACGTCCTCACTTAGCTCAGCACCGAGCTTCACCCAATCAAGCCAACCACAAGCAATCCCACAACAAGCGCAGGTACAACCCTCGGTTCCCCCGCAATCAACACCCTCCCACCTGCCTACGTCTGTATCGCAGCCAGCACTCACCACACCCTCGGCTGTGCCTCAGGTCTCTTCCCAGATATCTGGGTACCCTCACCAGTCACAGCAGCAGCAGCCACAACAACCCCAACCCCAACCACCACAGCAGCAGCAGGTCTCGCCGCCTTCTCACAGTAACCACCAACAACCTCCTCACCAATCGCTGCAGCACCAGTATTCCCAGCATGGGCTTCCAACTCATCTCGACCCCGCGCAAACGCAACACCAATCGCCGCTTCCCCAACAACAAGTACCCACGTCATTCTATCGCCAACCAGAAGCGCAAGGACCCTATTTCCACGCTGGTGCCGGGACACCGCCTACTTCCCAAGCCCAGGACAGTCCATATGGGGCGTTCGGTCAATTAAACCAGCAAGGCGGCCCCGTTTCGCAACTCGGTGCATTCAGTGGAGGAGCTGACTATAGCTATGGAGATACCCAACAACGGGTAAGTCATTCTGCCCTGCACGGCGCATGCGGAGGATCTGTAGCCCTGCTTCTAGAACTTTTATGACTTATATAGCCAACAGCAGACTGGCGGATTTGGTGCACGGGGCGGGCTGCACGACGATGTGAAAGGTTTGCCTGGGCTCCAGCAGCAACAGCAGCAACCACAGCAACAGCAGCAGCAACAGCAACAGCAACAGCAACAGCAACCACAGCAGCCGCAACAACAACAACAGGGGGGACCTGCACCTCCGCCGGGCGGCGCGCAGCAAGGCGGGCAGGGCTATCCGCCACCCATGGCATATTACAACCCATATACGCAAAACCAGTTCTACGGCTCGCCGTACAACTATCCGTACAACGTTCCACCATCATTCGTCAAATACCCCGTCTTCCCGCCTGGTCCTGGCTCGGCGCCGAGCCCTGCAGGCCCACCGGGCAAGCAGCCTCAGTCGTACGGCCAAGGCCAAGGCCAGGGTTTGTATCCCCAACAACACCAGCAGGCCTACGACGAACCCCAGTTGGGTTATCACCCGCATGCGCATAGCCATTCGCACCAGTTGAGCGCAAGCCTCGGCGTCTTACCAGGTGCAGAGTACGGCAAGCCGCTATACGCGCAACACCAGCAAGGACTTGGCTCGCGGGGAGCCGCCACGTCGCCTGAGACGCCGTTCAAGCCCTACGCCCAAGGTGCTGGCGCTAAGGACGTCGGTGGTGTGGGCACAGGTGGTTCGGGAGGTCCGCAAGGCCGTGGAGGTGCCCCCGCACAAGCGGGCGGATTCTATGGTGCAGGCGCGGGCAGGTTTGCGCAGGGTCCGGGGGCGCAAGGTCAGACGGGTGGTCCAGGACAGGCTCAGCAAGCTCAGGGGGGACCGCAGGGCCATCTAGGTTACCCGCAGGCCGCGTCGGATGGTGCATTTTACTCTGCTTATGCACCTGCCGCGGCTCAGCAAGGAAGGCAAGGATACTGGCAGTGAGTTGTGGTCTCTCCACATTCCAGGCGAAGACCATGCGTTGCCACTCCCTTTGCTGCCTGCTACCGTTGCCGCCGCTCTCTGTTACTTCAGTGCTCTTCGTCTTTGAGTGCATTCCATGTTGCTTTTATTTTTTTTTCTTGTGTGCTATTTGAGCTTCACCACTCTGTCTTTTTCTGTTTTTTCTGTTTTTCCTGATCCATGACCGGTTTATCATTACTTCTCTCACATTCCCCACTCTCATACATCTCTGTCCACTCATCTTGTACGTTAATCGTCAATTCTCTTGTTGCAAATATCGATTCCTCGTGCAGCCTGCGGCAGACAATCCAGGTGTTGTGTGCAAAGCGAGATGAGAGATCCAAGAAGAGGAAGATGCTGTCCCTACTTCAAAGTGAGGTAAATATAGTTTGTAGTTATATGTGAAGGACAAGGACTTAAATCCACACATGCTGTACAATGCATTCAAGACAACAGCAACAAAAGACAGAGAGAAATATAACGATAACTAATAGCACTGGACGATTGCATACTGGGACAGGGTGTTGGAACAACTGGGCTTTTAGTAGCTTTTAGCCCGTAGATTTAGCAAAAAACGAAGTAATCTTGGGCGTCGATTGAGACGTCGAGTCAGGTTTATCCTGCTTCTTGTTCTTCTTGCGTGGCGAAGAAGGTAGGGATGGCGTGGCAGACTGTTGGCGGGTTTAAATGAAATGAATGGGCGCGATAGATCGGGAGGGGGGGGTTGTAGACGACAACAAAAGCAGAGGAGTAACTTGGCACATGACTGCGCTGGGCTGCGCAATGCAAGTCCTTTCTCGGCGCTTTGATGTGTACATGTAATGTAATGTGTGTTTTATTTGTTTATTACGACTCACCTTCTTCGTCTGCTGCTGCTGCTGCGAACCCGTGGGTGTGTTGCCGGCGATATCATCTTCCTCTTCCTTCGTCTTTGGCTTGGCGGCCTTCGACCGACGTGTTTCATTCTTCTTCTGAAGTTGGCCAAAAACCGAAAAAGAATAATAATCAGAGTCATCAACTGCGCACGCAAGTGAGTCAGGGATAGTGGGGTGACGAACCGACTGTGATTGTGATGGGGATGGGGATGGGACAATCTCAACGTCACTGTTTCCCTCTTCCGAGTCGACCGAGTCGTCAAGTTTGATAGGATCCTTCTTGACCTTAGAGCGTTTAGCCGGCGAAGAAGGCGCTGCTGTAGATGATACTGCTGTGCCCATCTCTTTCTCCTCTCCCTTTTCTTCTGCAGGCTCGCGTTTCCTCTTGCTGCTCCCTGCAGTCGTAGCAGACGGTGCATCTCGCGACTCGCTCTTCGGCTGCTGCCGCTGCTGCGCTGCTTTGGCCTGGCGCGTGAACATTGCCTCGATACCATCCTTGCGATTTTGGACAGGTTCAATGAACGTAGACGACTCGACGCCTACTTTACCGACCTCTTTGGGCACGGCGTAGCTATTATGAGTCAACCCATCGCGTATGTACATATGCGTTTGTATGAGCACGAGAGTGAGTGAGTGAGTGAGAGGGCTGTATATATTGGATCGGAGGTGGGAATTGGAATTGGGGACGTACCATTCGAGAGGAGCGTCTGAGTCATTGTAAGGGTCGAGCAGACGGTTCAATTTAGGATCCCAAGTCTGGGAGGATGTATCAAGCCAGCGGTCGAGTGCATCCTGGGAGTTGAGGATCACGGGTTGACGATCGTGCAGCCATGAAAAGCTGCTACTTGCCGCCGTCGTGACAATCGTGAAAGTCCAAAGTGGTTCAGATTGACCTGCGCCCATCACCACCATCAGAAAAATCAGACATACAGTAATTACCCTCCCGGCAGTCGCGGCCGCCGTGTATGCACACACATACACATACTTCCTTGGTATGGTACTCACCTTCGAGGACCACCGAGTCGTACATCCCGGCGAATAGCATGAGCCGTTGATCTTTATGCCGCGTAAAATGTGGGATGCGCTGCGAGCCCTTCTTGAGCCATTCGTAGTACCTGCTCACATATACAGTATGCATTTGTTTTCCGCTTCAACTCGGCGGGGAAATGAATGGGGACGCACCCTTGCGCGACGACGGCGCAGCGCTTCCTCCCCTTGACGCTTCCCCACATCCCACCGCCCTCCTCGAGGTTCTCAGCGCGCGCGTTGATAGTGTTCAATGTCGGAGGCTCTGCCTTGCTCCAGTGGGGTACAAGGCCCCACTTCATAGAATGCATGACAAGAGCAGGCTCCGCCGGTTGGGCGCGACGGATGACGGGAGCATGCGTGCGCGGTGCAACGTTGTAGCGAGGTACATAGCGGTCTCTGTTCACCCACTGGTCTACGCGAAGTGCGGGATAACCGTCGAGTTGCTCAACGTCGTCTGCCTTGTCATTAATTGAGGGATTTTAGATAGAAACAAGAAGAGCGATTTCTATACATGGGAGAGGCTCACCTGAAGTGCGAGTGCGAATCTGCCGCACATCGTTGGTCTGGTCACCGTTATGATATGATGTGCCGGGCAGCGCGGACCGGCCGTCTGATAGGACGTCACAAGGCGTCTATTCCCCTCCCCTAATGTGGGATTGCACTTACATATTCAGAAAGAAAGGGACGAAGAGTTATTAGATAGAAGTTCAGTTGTAGGAGAAAGGAATAGGCTGTAGTTGTCCTGTCAGCCTAGAACTTGATGATGCCGTAATTGATCGAGCCAGACCGCTCTTTCGGCTCCTTTGCCTTGCTTTTTCCTCAAAACTTTCCCCAAAACTTTTATCCTCTATTCACTACTGACTTAGACTTTCTATCACTCACCCCCGAATTCATTTTGCTCAATCTTTTTTGCGTAGTAAGGCCAAGCCATGTCGCCACAACCGCCAGTAGCACTCGTATCTGATGGAACTCCTCTAAACGTTCCACAAGAACCACCGCCTCCTTATCCCTCTCGCGAGCGTCGACACAGACGAAGACGCACAGCAGTGGAGGCTAGCAGCGCCGATTCCGATGACCCTGCTTATCTCGGCACCGCGCATCCACCTCCTCACGCTGATGAAAACACCCCTTTACTTGGCGTGCTCCCACCCACACGTCGCACTCGCACAATGTCGCTATCGAGTGCCGCTAGCATATCACCAAGCCTAGCACAAACCGTCGTCTCCGCTTTTCGGATGGATCTCGACTCGGAAGGAGGGGACGACGAGGACACATCCGATGATCGTCCCGTAGTCGGCCCTCTTACGGACAGTCACCATGCACCCAGCCTTACTCGACATCGAGCACGCGATTGGCGCACCCGTTGGCGACACTACTGCCGGCCGATAGGTCGTAGGGCGTACTGGTCTGCGCTCTTGCACCTGCTAGTTATCAACTTTCCATATGCCCTTCTTGCATGGGTATACCTATTCGTGTTTACCTTGGTGAGCGCTTTCACTTGGCGTGATCGTATTTCTCATTCATTAATGCGGTGGGGTAGCTGGGGACTATCCTTCTCGTCGCCCTTCCACTCGGGGCCGTGCTATGCTTTTTTGATCTCCTTGGGGCAAGGGTACTTGCTCGCGGTGAGGTGAGAACAAGAACACATGTCTGGTTTCCAAAGTAGTGGCTCAACGCTTCTTGCCGCGTGGCTGGCCACAGGTGGCATTGCAGAGCACCTTCCATGGCCCACTCGTGTACGCACTTGAGGGCCATGTATACCCCATATTCACGCGTCTCCGGATGCCGACTGCGGAAGAAGTCGAGGCAGGGATGGTATCTCGGCACGAACGGTCGTTCTATCGGAATTCGTTCTCCATGGTGAGTGACACCGTTCTCCGGCACGGCGGCGCGACACGTGTAAGGACATGATATGGATGATGATGCTGACCCTCTTGGCAGTTCACGGACCCCACTTCATATCAAGCACTCTTTTATTTCCTCGTTATTAAACCCGGAATTACGATATTGCTCTCCTTGCTCTTGATTGTGCTTGTTCCCCTCGCTTTTGTACTTATCCTGCCCATCCCGGCGATGCTTAGGCTTGTCCGACGGCTGGGGGTCTGGCAGGCGAATGTTGCCGTTGAAGGGCTTTATCTAGGGGGCGGGTAAGGCGGCTGTGTGAGTAGATACGAGAATACATTTATGCACTGTCTGTCATCGTGAGAGAATGGGGCGATGAGGTGCCGCCTAGAGGTGCGAGGTAAGCGCCAGGGGGATTAAAAGGCGCAAACTGGCCCCGTGGACAGGTTTGGCTCTCTCCCTTGACTCTTGACTCGTCACCTCCCCCATTGGTCGTCCACAACAGAAGAGTCATCCCTTGCGCGCTACCGCTGTCACAGCATCCTAATAATCCCCCTTCCCTTTAAACTTTCCACCCCATTCTGTCTCTCTCTGCCCTTTTCACCCCCACCCCCCAAACACCAACATTTTCATCATTCTCTACCTACTTCCTTGACAAATGGAGGCACTTAAGAGTCTCGTTCAGCCTCTGGTCGGCAATGTCGCCGGCAACTCTGTCGTCGACGGCATGAAGCTCGTCGTCCTCGGTGGAACTGTCGAGACCGCAAGACGAATGTCCAGCTCAGCATGGTGAGTCGTCACTACACCCTATCTACACCCACTTTTACTGATGTATGCACCCTTCGAAGGTCCTCGTTCGTTAACTGTGAGTCCAAGGCCTCCGCAGTTCCATGTTCATGTGATGTGTTCGCTGACGCTGACGTGCACCGCCACTAGCATTTTTCCTCACGGCACACTTCTCCGAGGAGGATTACCCGTACGAGTGGCTAATGTTGTGGCTGTCCCGTCGGCCCGAGTGGCAGCGTTCTCGTGAATTCGAGACGACAACAAATTCATCATTGCCAGGGTACTATGGCTACCGCGAGTCGGACAACGTGTTCATCGACGATGACGGTGGAGATGAGGACGCTTCTGGAAAGACTAGAATGCGTGTCGTCTTTCAACCGACGTCAGACACGACACATACCATCTTTTACCGCGGACATTGGTTGCGGGTGAGACGTGGAAGGAAGGGCAATGGGTATGAGAATTTATCCATCAGGTACGCGGTGCCGAACACGTGGCAGTTCAGTCAGTCATTTATTCATGGTCTGATTAAAACCTCCGGTGTCGCCGACGGGTAGTGTTGTTGCACGCAACAACTCGATTCTTAAACAGCTCGTCCTGCAGGCGAAAAAGGAGTATGAGGCGGAAGCCGTCCACCGCATCCAAATCTATTTCGCCGACTCTTATGGCTCATGGCGTTACACTGACTCACGCCACAAACGCCCGCTGTCTTCCATTGTATTAAATCCTGGCGTAAAGGAGATGCTCGTAGCTGATGCAAAGGATTTTCTCAAGTCCGAGAAGGTTGGCGCCTACTGTCATTGTAGCTTGTCCGTTTCGGCTGACTTTTGAAACAGTGGTATGCGGACCGGGGCATCCCCTTCCGTCGGGGTTACCTGCTGTACGGCGTTCCCGGCTCGGGAAAGTCGTCGCTCATTCACGCCCTGGCTGGAGAGCTCATGCTCGATATATACGTCGTATCTTTGTCATCCTCCTGGATAAACGACTCGACTCTCACCACCCTCATGGGCCGCGTCCCCTCGCGCTGTATCGTCCTTCTCGAGGACCTTGACGCTGCCTTTACACGCTCTGTTACACGCGCCAAGGACAAGGAGAAAGATAAGGAGAAGAAGAAGTCCGAGTCAAAGTCTGATAATGAGGATGAGTCATCGAGCGGATCCAGCAGCCGAAGCAGCAGGAGGAACCGGAATAAGGAAAATCTCTCAGATGTCAACACCCTTACGCTAAGTGGGCTCTTAAACGCCCTTGATGGTGTCGCAGCTGCCGAGGGCCGCATTCTCTTTGCGTATGTTCTCGCATCGGCTGGTCACCGATGGTGCTAATTTACCGTTACCGTAGCACAACGAATCACCTCGAACAACTCGACCCTGCTCTGTGTCGCCCTGGCCGCATGGACGTCTGGATCGAGTTTAAGAATGCGTCTAAATTCCAGGCCGAGCATCTATTCCGCAACTTCTTCCCGTCCGCGGATGCGGACCCACCACCGGCACTCGAACCCGAGACCGATCTAGAGTCACTTGAGATGCCTATGCCTTCCTCGCCCGCGACGAGTCAGCTAAGCTCGCTTTTCTCCGATGCTCTCACAGGCCTATCATCTGCGTCCTCGCGCTCCGGCTCTCTATCTCCGTTGTCTTCTCCAACCCCAACGGGTAGTCACAGCCGTCGCAGTGAGAGCATCTGCTCACGCACAGGCACCAAGAGCGAAACGTCCGAGATCTCATCGGCAGTAGAGGAACATGTCGCCGCATGTGCCCACGTTGTGCCCCCACTCAGTGCAGCGCGCTTGGCAGAACTCGCGAAGCAATTCGCCGACGCGATCCCGGATGAGGGCTTCAGTGTTGCGGCACTGCAAGGCTGTGAGTATTCAAATTTCGTTTGGAAATGGCTTGATCACTAGCCGGCTATCACAATCCTTTACGGTACCTACTTACTTATCGACTCGGGTTTCACGTTCGATGTGGTGCGTAGCGGAGTTGTGGCGGTCGCTGACAAATGTGTCTACCTACAGACCTACTGAAAAACAAGTCACGACCTGAAGCGGCAGCTGAGGGTGCAGCAGCTTGGGTGATAGCCGAGCGAGAGTTGCGCGAAAAGCTCAAGAAGGAACGGGAAGCGAAAGAGCGCGAGCAAGAAAAGGAGGTGCGTCTTTGCGATATCGTGCTAAGATATCGGCTGTTGACCTATGTCTTATATTATATATATAGGAGAAGGAGAGAGAGGAAGAGGAAAGCAAGGCAGCGGAATCTGAGGCTGAGACTGAGAAAGAAAAGGCCAAGGCGGATGATTCGATAGTAGAGCCTGTCAACGATGAGAATGCTGCGCCGGTAGCCGCCGACGCTTCCTCCGACGCGGCCGATGAAGAGGCCAAGACGAGCGATGGTAGCGAAAGCGACAGCAAGAGCGCAGACACACCCTCGGACGCAGGCGTCACATGGGTCCAGGTTACCGAATCTTCCGCAGAAACAGAAGTAGAAGTCGAGGCTGAAGCTGAAGCTGAAGCAGAGAGCAGCTGACTGCATGTCGACCCGCCGGAGCCAGAGCTGGAGGAGCAGGAGCAAGAGATGTCACCACACCCTACATCGCCAACGGACTCGAACACGCGCGCGCTGATTCGCGTTGATAATAATGCTGCTCTTGTTACGCCGGCTGCTCTGCTCCACGTCGTACATGCTATCCTTCCGTTCTATGCTGTCCTCCTTCGCCTCGCGCAGTTCGCGTACTGGCGCCGCCGGGCTTAGAGTAAGCTTGGGACTATCATGTGTTCGGCGGCGCAAGTGTGGTGTGAATGAGCACCCGCTTTCGAGACTTTTTGATATTTTTTTTTGA